>JAQMYK010000035.1:26504440-26515633 GCA_030014345.1 Clarias buthupogon | reverse complement strand
GTGAGTGTATATATATAATTCAAATACATTAATTAAAAACTAAATACTAACACTATCAATAATAATTCCAACAGCAATACTACTACTACTACTACTACTACTACTACTACTACTAATAATAATAATAGTTATAATAATAGGTGATGTAATGGTTAGTACAGTGGCTTTGCAGCTCCAGGGTCAAGGGTTTGATTTGCCAGGTCTGGGCTGTACTGTATGTGCATGGAGTTTGCATGTTCTCCCCCTGCTTGGTGGGTTTCATCCGGGTACTCCGGTTTCCTCCCACAGTCCAAAGACATGCACATTAAGGTAATTGACATCCCATAATTTGTGAATGAGTGTATATGTGTTTGTGTGTGCCTTGTGATGGATTGGCATTCTATAAGCAGTATAGAAGATTAAAGAATGAATTAATAATAATAATAATAATAATAATAATAATAATGAAAATCCACATGAAGTGGTCCAAACTCTACAAATGAAAGTTGTGACTTTTGGACCCCAAATACATTTAGGCATTTGGCAGACACTCTTATCCAGAGTGATTTACATATTTTAAATTGACTTACACAAGTTACATTTTTTGAGGGGGGTTAACACAAATACCTAAGAAACAGACAAGTCGCCAGTGACTCAGCTGTAAGGACATTAAGAGGAAGTTCATTCCTAGGTGGCAGAAGACAAAAACAGTCTAGATGCATGTCTTCCTCGATCTCTGAGAGATGGTGGGACCAGTCGAGCAGTGCTGGAGAATTGGAGAGAATGTGGTGCCGTGCAGGGTGTGATAAGTGCTTCGAGGAAAGTGGGTGCTGAGCCATTTTTGGATTTTTAGGCAGAGTATTTTTAATTTGATTTTGTTAATTTGAAGCTACAGGAAGCCAATAGAGGGAGTGGTGTGAGAGAACTTAGGAAGAATGAAAACAAGTTGTGCCACCACATTTTGGATCAGCTGCAGATCACTGAGGCAGATCTGCCAGGCGTGAGTTGCAGAAGTCCAGTCTCAAAATAAAAAGTAAGGTTCAGCAATGGGAGTGGAAAAGGACAGTTGATTGTCCAAGGCAGTGACTAAAGGAGTGATCTGTTTGTTGGCCATGGAGATCATAAGACACTCAGTTCGGTTGTTCTGAGCTTAAGGTTTAGTTGATGAGTTGCCATCTCATCAACTAAACCTTATGATATGCCTGCCAGACATGCTGAACCTCGGGTAGAAACATGATCGTCTGAGGGATGAAAAGGTGAGAAGGAGTTGAGTGTCATCCGCATAACAATGGTATGAAAAGCTGTGTGAGGATATAACCTCACAAAGAGATCAGTAATAGATGGAGAACAGAAGAGGACCAAGTACTGAGCCTTGTGGGACACCAGCAGACAGTGTGCATGGAGCAGATGTTGATCCCCTCCATGTATATAAGTGTAACAAACAAACAAAAACAGAGAACATTTGTAATTTGGTGTTAATCTGTAAAATCACATTACAGTGTATGTAAAGTATAGATTTTTCGACTGGAGGCCAGTAGTTGGCGTAGGATTACTAACCTGCAAATAATAACACCACAAAGATTATTGTGTCAAGAAAAATGGGATGTGCCCACCAATGTGGCAAAGGATGGCATTTCAAATCATGTACTTGAGGGATCTATTAACCTCATATATAGTTATGATTTAATTATATGTGTATCACTTTTATGCTATTTGCTAAAGCAACTTACTCTCATGCTAGAACAAATAGCATAGGGTCTATGTGGTATAGCAAAAAAAAAAAAAAAGAAGAGTTGTGATGCATGTCTTCCTTTTATCTTGAGAGATCTAGACAAGCAAAAAGGCAGCATGGTGCAGAGGTGTGTGAAATGCCTTCAGCTAGTTGTGGGCTAGTCTGTTTTGGGGATTTGTGGGCAAGCATTTGTGCTTTAAATCTTATACTCCAGAAAGTCAGTGGAGAAAACACAACAACGGGGTAGGTTAAAAAGTCATGCAGCTGTATTCTGTACCAGAGCGCCTCAGGAAGGTTGAAGAAGCACCTGAGTGGAATGTGTACAAGAGCCTGATTGCCTGTTGTAGAGAAGAAACCAACATGATGGAGTCAGGTTAGAAATATAAAAAGAAAACTTGGTAGAGAAATTAATCACATCTAGCCATAATTTCTCACTACTTGTACATTTTGTAAACGTCACTGCCTGAAATTACTGGATTTGATGGGATCTACAAAAGCCCAAAGGTGAATAAGTAGAGAGATTGCTGTAAATTTACAGTTAAACTTTTACTCTTTCTTTTTTAGACATCCTGTACAATACACAGAGAAATAAACAATGTTATGCATTTGCTATCTGGTGTGATGTAACCTGTCACGATCACTTGACCCTTGGCTACGAACCAGAAAGCTACTCGTTCCCATTCTGAATCAGTACATATTCAGAATGGCTTTCCTTTATACATTTTACATACTAAAATGTCAACTTAGTGTTTTAGACATAACATCTTGCCCATGCTGTACATGTACAGTACATCTTCCTGTTTTCCTCTTATCTCCTTCTAATTTGTCCATCAGTGGAACTTGACCACCAAAAGTTATTACAGGCTACTAAGGTAATGTTTGACATTGTGAAACTTGGACAGCAAACTAATCATTTCATTGTCTATACTGCTTCATCCTGTACTGTATATAGGGTCACGGGGGGCCTGGAGCCTCTCCCAGGAGACTTAAGGCATGAGGCGGGGTACACCCTGGATAAGGTGCCAATCCTTCGCAGGGCATACAGACCCATACACACACTCACACTATGGGCAATTTGGAAACACCAATTAAAACATGCAAACTACATGCACACAGACCCGAGGCAAGAATCGAACCCGGACCCTGGAGGTTCCACCAGACAGTAGACAACTTCTCCAGGGCCAAAGCTTTTCACCTTATAAATAGTGATACCTATATAACTTTAAAAACAAAATTATTCTCCCGGCATATGAAAAAAGCAGGCTGTTACAAAACTATTCCAAAATTTTCTTCCCAGAGAGAAATTTTCTTCTCACTAATACCCAGAGAAACATGATGAAGCACTGGTGACACCAAGAAGAAATAAACATTCATATAACTAACCAACATTCAGTACACACTGCACAATCTCTAACTAACAACATTCACATCATTTCAAAACCATGAAAGAGAATCAGCCATATTATACTTTATTTTTATTTTTATTTTTTTTTACCTAATCTACAGCCAAGCATTGTGATAGCACCCCCTAGTGAAAGGGAGGACGGATACAGATACATATGGAAATATTTAATAAAGAACACAGTACCGGGATCTGTAACACCACCACTACCGCTCCCAAAAAATAATAATAATTGAAATAAATCAATCAATCAAAATCCCAAATTGCCGATTGTGTGTGAACGACAATTGAGCGTCGAGCTGGGAACCTGACCCCTTATGTAACTGCCACAGAAATGACGATCCACGGTGGGGAGTATTTCCGGCCCAATGAGACATGCATGAGGCAAGGTACACCATGGGTAGAGTGCCAATCCATCGCAGGGCACACACATATACACACACACACACACACACACACACACTACAGGCAATTTGGGAACACCAGTTAGACCAATCTGCAAGTTTTTAGACTGTGGAAGGAAACATACCAAGCACAGGGAGAACATGCAAACTCTATGCACACAGATGCGGGAATCGAACCCGGACTCTGGAGGTGCAAGGTGACAGTGCTAACCACTAAGCCACTATGGTGTTCTCTTGTTAATATTATAAAAAGGATGAAGTACATTTACAAACTTAATTTGTTTGTAAAATTGAAATATCAATATGTAAAAGCTTCATTGACTCTCATGATTTTTTAGTGTAATCCATATCTTATTATAAAATTATATACATTTGTCAGAAAACTGACAATGTCAGAAGTTTACATTAATTTTGGTCGAATCTTCTTTATGCACTTTCTTACTTCACATATAATTTATATCACGATTTAAATGCGACAAATGTTTACATACACTCAGTTGACTGTGATTTTAAACACCTTGGGAAAATTGTCATGGCCTTAGAAGCTTCTAAAAAGCTAATTGACATCATAAAAGTCAATTGGAGGTATTTTAGTCGCTTTGCACCTCCACGTCTGGGTTCGATTCCCATGCTGGTTGTTTGTGCCTGGACTTTGCATGTTCTTTTTATATTAAAAAAAAATATTACAGTAGTTTCTAAGATCAATGAAAAAACTTATTTACAATACAGCAATTCTATAAAAATATATTAATTTATGTAGTGCTTGGTCAGTGCTTGACTGGAGGCGATCAGCATGTGGTCAGGTGTTTCTCTAAATGAAATGCAAAATGTACTTTCATCTGAAAAGAGGATTTTGGACCCCTGAGTCAAGTTCTTTTCCTCCTTAGCCCAGTTAAGATGCTTCTGACATTGCCTCCATTCCAGGAGTGGCTTGATAGTAGGAACAGAACAGTCGTAGCCCATTTCCTAATTTATGTGTTAAAATTATCTGATCATAGCGGCTCTTAGTATTTAGTAAATAAAATCTTAGACGAACAACAACATATAATTTTTTCCTACCTGCCATTTTTTATTTAACAAAAATTAAGCCAAACAAAAAAACATTAAATAAAATAATAAAGGTTGTATTTGCCTAATACTAAGACCCACTATAGCGACAAACTGGAAAACATACCCAAATGTACATCTTAGCTAAATCATTTTACAAATTCAGGAAAGAATCAGACAAATATTGCAACAGGAAATGTTTGATATTCCTGTTTATTAATAATGTGATTCTTGTTCACATTAATTCTTTTTAATTCCTTTATACAAAGTGAATTTCCAGCACAGCTACTGCAATGACTTTCTAAGAGAGTCATAAAGGATTCTAAAGAAAAATAACAAAAACAAACCCATATAAAGAGCAATAAAATAGAAAACAAGGCACGATTTTAACACCCTTAAAAAAATTAGATGCAACTTTCTTATACAAACATACATTCAACCATCTATAATGTGACATCCACAGCCGGACCACAGACCAGATTCAACTGCATCATTCTTCATCACAGCATTTCAGTCAAACAATTTCATTTCAACAGTTTAAAAGTGAATAAAAGATTGATGATGAACCATGTTTTAAGTTCTCGTGTTTTTGCCTCCTGTGTATTCTGTCTTTATACTCATTATAGAAAATGAACTAAGCAAAGTTTAAGGAAAAAAAAATTAATCTCCATGATGAGGGAACAACGAGAAGCCGTCTATAACACCACAGTACAGAACACACTCGTGTACACAGTCACTGTGTATCAGAGCAAAGCAGTCAGAGGACCGTTCACATCTGTCTGCATCTGTCCTAAATAACTCAACAAAATCTCAATATATGTACACGGAATCTCAACGCACTTTGGACCACAGGATTTAAATCACAGTATTTAAATAAGCTAATATAGTATTTATATATAAATAACGTAAGGTTTTGACTTTGGTTTGTTGAAAGGCAGATGTGAATGAAAAACAATATATTAACATTAACTCCCTTCTAATATATACATAGACACACAGACACACACATCACAATTATCTGTACACTTTTCATGTGCTTGAAGGGATATTTAGTGGAACATTTTTTTTTTTTTTTTTTAAACATTTACTAACAGCATGAAAAGGTGAGAGATTTTAATACAAGCTGAAAAAAAGAAGAAAACATCCATTAATGAATGTGAGTCTGATGAAACCAGTTGTGTATGTGGCACTAAGCAGGTTCTTTCAGCTTTCATTGGTTAGTAGCAACATGGGAAAGTTCATAGTCCTAGTCTTGATCACACCATGTACGCTACATGTCTGTGTCTTCTCTGTCTAAGATCTGGCATGGACTTTGTGCATTAAGATTATATATATAAAACAATATATTTTAAAAAACAACAACAGAAAATACACTGAACTGGTTGGGTTTTTAAAACTCATCCAACTCACCAAAATGTGCAAGTGCCATCACAGCGTCTATGGGTTAAACCCTGTTAGCCAATTCATCTTTTAAGTCTATTAGATTTAAATTGGGCACTGGGTTTTGCCTGCCATGCGGAAGGCCCGGGTTCGATTCCCAGCCAGTGCCCAAACCCCAGCCACTGGACACAGTGCCGGTCCCAAGTCCGGATCAAATGGGAGGGTCGCATCAGGAAGGGCATCCGGTGTAAAATCTGTGCCAAGCTTGTATGTGCAGACTGGATGGTCAGCTGTGGCCAACAACAGATTTATCCAATAAATTGGAGTGGTGGCTAAGGTTCTAAAGTTGTTGATTTGGGGATCAAGGCTGTGTCTTCATACCTAACTGACCTGACTCTTCCTTTGTTCCTTTGTGTTGTGTTGAAGCTCATTTCAGGCCCAGAAATAAATGAAGCAGAAATGAAAAAGTTTAGCTAAAGCATGTCTGATACAAACACGTACTGTACACACTGCATCTTTAAATAACATTATATTTCCACTAATAGTGAGTGGATTCCGAACTATAAATATTACATGATCCAAATAAATACCTGCACCTCGTAAGCATGTGACTAAGCGACACCTCATTACAAGGACACCTAATCTACTAACACAGACACAGAAGGAAGCGATAAACATTTAGACCATGCTTAATTCCTTCACTGATTCGATTTTACAAGCTCACTTGTAAAACATAAAATAAAAAAAAAGAACTTCATTGGTTTAAAGAAGATGAAGAAGGAGCAGGACTTCAGCTCTGTATACAGTCGGTAAAGAAGGCAAGCGTGTAACAGGCTGCTACTCGGGCTACAGCAATGTCAAGAGTTCAAGTTTCAGGTTTGTCCCATTACACTGCTAGAGCAACACAAAAGCACAGTGGACATTAACCAAGCCGGTTCTGGGCGGGTCCGGTTCGGAGAAGAAGAGATTCGAGCTGTGGTCTCGGGTTTGGAAAGTCCTTCCTCCTCCATGTGAATTCAAGTGCAAAGTCTCAATGTTCCTTAAGTCTGGAAGGCAGAAGCATAAAACACCGTTTACACACTAGGTTCAGATGTGGATGTTAAGAAATGTGTAAAAAAAAAAAAAAAAACTGACTCACTCAGATATAGATGGTCTTGGATGGTTCTTGTTTGACTTCATCTCTTTAAACACCAATCTCAGTAACAGCTGCAGACAAACACAATATGGAGACAATGCAAATGTGTGTGTGTGTGTGTGTGTGTGTGTGTGTATGATATCTGAGCCATACTAACCAGTAGTGCAAGAAAGTCTGCTGTCATAAGCATGTAGAAGACCTGATCCCAACCGTGTGCAGAGAGCAGCCCGGCCAGCAGGGGGCCTACCGCAGCACCTATACCAAAGAAAAGAAGAAAATGACGCACTCAGACATGACACCTTCTGACATTTTATAACTTATGATCCATTACAAGAAGTTATAAAACACTAATGCACGGCCAGCACAACATTTAACACTGGAAACGTCTATATAAACATAAACATATAAATGGTCGTTGTACTCAGAGACATCAGGAACCAATGCGTGGAAAATTTCACATCATTATTTTTGTTTATTATTATTTACAACATAGCATGTAACGTTTGACACATTTGTCCGACACCCTGTATTTGTCCGACACATGCGGCTCTTTTAAAAAAAAAAAAAAAATTTTTTAACACTTACAAAAGCTTAACAAAAATCCAGATGTGAACTGAGATCCTTAATGTGCAAACCAGTTCACAGTGACAAGGACACTGCTTAAGAAACCTTAAGGACAAAAAAAAAACAAAAAAAAAACTTGTGCTTTTCTAGGACGGTCCTGATGATTACTCACTCACTCATCGTCAGCGAGACTTTATCGTGTATACAGGGTCGCAGGGGGGCCTGGAGCCTATCCCAGGAGACTTGGGGCACACCCAATCCATCACAGGGCACACACAGGCAATTTGAGAACGCCAATTAGACTAATCTGCATGTCTTTGGACTGTGAGAGGAAACCAGAGCACCTGTAGGAAACCCACCATGCATAGAGAGAACATGCCAAATCCATGCACACGTACCTAAGGCAGGGATTGAACCCAGACCCTAGAGGCAGTGCTAATCATGAAGCCACCGTGCTGTCTGTCTTTATGATTAGAAAAAATGTCGGATTTCGAATCACCCCCTGTATCCATTTTCATACACTCTTGCGGAGTTACTGAAATGCCGGAGTAATTAGTCGTCATTATAAGCTAATTATAATAAATAACATGCACGCTTGGAATGATGTTCAACTGGCTTCATCGCCTTTATGTAAACCCGTTTTAATTATTGATTACTTTTTTGATGGATGAATCTGGGTTAAATAAACTATGAAGTACTTTTGTTTGTGAGGTACGAGTCACACATAATTGTTCCAACTAATGACGCTTTGGGTTTGAGCTTTGTTCCTCAAGAGAGCAACGTGACCATAAAATACCAGCTTCCATAATACTCACTCCAAATTTTCTTGAGATTTAAACGTCCCTTTTACAGAAATCCACGATGTATATGCTGCCTATATTTCACATGAGCAAACCAAAGGGACTCTTCCTTCCCGAGTCACCATGAGAAAGAAATTTTGAAAGAATTCAGACTCAAAAGGGAACCTGAAATCCGCTGAGTGGCTTTTAATACAAGTTTAAATATCCCGTTTAACACCGAAATCTGATCGACTTACCCACAGACCCTGTCCCATCGATTATGGCGGTGACTGTTGACAGAGCACGAGCGTTACCTTTCAGGCTCTTATGAGTTCCCTGTAATGGTGAAAAGGTAGAAGGGCAGAAATAGTAAGAACAGGAGATAAAATATATATAGGCACACACACACGCACACACATGCACACACTCACCAGATCAGCAGACACAGCAGTCGTGATGAGAGCATAGGGTCCGTTCACTAACCCTCCACACACCAGCAGCATCCCTGTGACACACAGCACGACTCATCAGATCACATGTTTCATACAGGACACTAATACACTTTGTATGTTTACATCAAGCATACACACACACACACACACACACACAATTAAATCCCTCTTGTGTAAATGCATTAAACATCGGGACATCGAGTGGAAAATGAATTGATTCTGTGATTGTGTATTATATCATATTATCGTGTGTTCAAGTCAAACCGGGACTTTTGATTGTGTAGAACAGAACACAGTTCTGAGAGTTAAAAACTATATCTTTATTTCTTTATATAATCCCCTGCTACACTATAATCAGACTGACTGATTCACATCAGAAAGAAACCCCGGCCTCCCAGGAACTCCTAATGACGTGTCTCATCACCAAACCGTGCTTGAAACCTTTGGTCAATGTGAATTGTTTTCATTCATGGGAAAAATATTAGCCAAAAATATTATTATATTAAAATGTTGAACTACAAAGAATTTACTTTATTTTCCCTGATATAAAAACTCTGAGATCAATGGATAGACAGACAAAGACAGAGACCGAGTCTTACCGATAGTGGGGCCCAGACCAAACTGGCTCATCATGGAAAAGCCATAAAGCTTAAAAAAAAAAAAAAAAAAAAAAAAAAAAAAAAGTTACAAGTGAACTATTATCAGTCACAGGAAGTTTAATTCAACAATAAATGTCTGAATATAACTTTGTCCCATATTGACCCTCATGTGTGTCATGATGTGTACCTAATAATCTCATAACTCACGTCTTTATTTAAATGAACCTGGAAACCTCATTCATAACATTTCTTTCTGTAATGTGGCTATAAATAATGAAACGGTCAAATCACTACGTTAATATTAAGATCTACACTCACTTATTAGTGTTCGAGGACATTAGATGCTTTGAATGATATCAAAATCTATCACATCTTCTCGTACCACACCCTCACAGACTACTGCGACATGACTGTTACTATAGTTATGTTACAATTATGGTTTAGTCATTTCCTGTCTCTTATAAAGGAACACTTTCACACCGACAGTAGGCACAGTTACCGTATGTACTGTAATATAACTGTGCTATAATTCATTTCAGGGTCATAAAATAAACAATATCCTATTAGCTTAATTGCAACAAAAAGACATGTTTAACCAACAAGTTTAACCACAAGGACACAAGGAGCTTTCAAGGACCTTAGATGCTGTAATTTCTAAAAGTGAAAACATTTTCTGATAAATCTTCAGTGAGACTGGTTTGCCTAATCGTGCTGTCTCTATACAAACGGGAATGACGGGTTAGATCTGCGTTTCATGCCTGATAATAAACGGATTAAAACTGATTAAAATATGTGTACTCATTAAAAATGGTGAGGCTTTCTGTAAAGATAAGTTTATTTAAGCGTTACGTTCTCGGAGACAGGAAAGTCTCCCCTCGGCTTCATGCTGGGGCGAAGCAATGAAGCGGTGTGTACAGAGGGAGATACTTTATGAAGTATAATAAAGCGCATTATCTGAGGAGTACTTTAGCTGGAGTATTACCAGACACAATTTGGAACTTTGTGGGGAGATCTGAGACCTATGATTATTAATGATAGTAGAATACAGGACCTTTAATGTACTGACTATTTTAATAAGTGTGGTAATGATACGTACTGTTGGAGCAGCCAGGAGCAGCATCACCGCACACGTAGTGGCTCTCTTTCCCATCTTATCTGAGATAACGCCTGCCAGGATTCCACCTACACACACACACACACACACACACACACACACACACACACACGTCGAGATACAAGTGATTGCCTCAACCCTAAACCACCCCAGAGATGACCTAAAAAAAAGGAGGTAGGTGGTGCTCCATACCGACGATTCCTCCCACGTCAAACAGGGTGGAGAGATCTCCTGCCTTCTTTGCATCAAGGTGAGCTGTGACGCACATTAGGACAATGCAGTCAGAAACTGCTGAGTGTTTCAGCATAACACAAAGGACCAGTTCAACAGGTTTGAGAAGTTACGCGGTATCTCTCACCTGCTTTAGTGATGTACAGGGGCAGCCAGAACAGAAACGTGTAGCTGACCAGCTTAGCAAACAGCAGGCAAAGGGAGAACTCCACAACACCCTACACACACACACACACACACACACACACACACACAGTCAAACACACAAGGACACAGTACACACACATATATAATATACACAGAGGTGGAAAGTAACGAATTACATTTACTCGCGTTACTGTAATTGAGTAGCTTTTTTGTGTATTTCTACTTTTT
>JAQMYK010000035.1:26431224-26442774 GCA_030014345.1 Clarias buthupogon | reverse complement strand
CCTAGGAATGTTAATCCAACACCCTGGCCTAGGAATGTTAATCCAACACCCTGGCCTAGGAATGTTAATCCAACACCATCTAGGCCTAATGTTAATTATGTTTATAATTTAAATCTAACATTATGGTCTAGAATGTTAATCCTCTGTTTTATGATGTTAATCTAGCATCCTGGTCCAGGATGCTTTAGAATGTCCTTGACATGCCTCAGACAGCTTTTCTGTCTACTATGAATGAGTTTCACTGATGCTTCTACAACCTCATCTAGGAAAATACATGCTGTGGTGGAAACTCCTGATAAATGCTGAAGATAACAGTATACGAGTCACAACCACCCCGACCATTTACTAGATCACACTCCAAGGCTCTCGGACCACAAATCTAATCTTCACCTGAGGACTCGATACACTTTCGCCGAGATGCATTTTATGATACCCGTTTCTGATCTTTCCCTTCAAAAGTTGGTTCTTTTTTCCTTAAAGCTGTTTCTTTCATCCTTAAATTGACAACACGTCCTTAACGATGGTGAACGCTTATTAATTGACATTTATAGTATTAAATACCTCCTTAAATAATAAAATTTAAAGCTACAGTATATTCACGGGAAAAATGGGTAACAAATTGGAGAAAATATAAAGCATGTAGGACCTCAGAGAGCCACCAGAATAAGTTCGCTGCACAACTGAATCTGACCACCGTTTTTCCATAAAAATATTTTCCAGTGGTTTGATGATGGTGGTCGTGATGTAGAGCATCGTTATTACAATCTTCTGAGATCTGGCTATTCCCAGGCCATAGCTTTAAGACTTGTATCATTTTCTTCCTTTTTCAAACTACTCAGTAAACCTTGTATGGGGGCGGAGTCATCTCGGAGAGGTTGAAACCAGTGGAACCAGGTCGAAACCAGTACGTTTTTTATTTTAATTATTATTTAATTATTTCTACCGTATTTAGGTGAATACACATAAAACAAACAGTATATAATGGAATGTGGAAAAGCACAGCAAAGCACTCTGGGACTTAAAGTCATACTGGTACAAGTGCACTATAACACACAAAAATGTTGCATGCTCACACCACATGGGTCATGGGGCATCGGAGTCTAATGATCTGGCTCAAAGGAGAAAGTTTAGCCACTGGCAGGGCAGTGCACCGCTGCTGTGCCTAATAAATCCTCGTTTGGCCCGGCTTCATTAGTTATTACCGAAGGCTCTGCTGATGGTTCTTGGCAGAATTCTCCTGGCACAAAAGACCCCGTAAACGAATGCACACACTTAACTAGATGCAGCTGACTGGCATTTGTTTAAAGACAGACACAAATTTTGGCCTTTAAACAAAAGAGAAACGCAATGTAAAGCTTATGGCAGCCTGGGGTTTTTCGCTTCCCACACACATACTAGAAACCCAGCAGGACGCGCGGCGAGCATCCAAAAATTTTTTGAATCAGATCATAATATCATACAGAACTCTTCTGCGCAGATTAGTATCTGTGCAGGTTCCCAACGCCAGAAGTAAACAACATGACGAGGCATATTTCTCCCTGAGCTAGCTTCACTGAGGAAAAATGGAGGTGACGGTCGACTGCCAATAATCCAATCAGTGGTAATAATACAGTCTGAAGAAAGATGGAGAGAGAGAGAGAGAGAGAGAGAGAGAAGGGCGAGATCAATGGGGAAAAAATGGAGAAACAGAAAAAAAAGAATAAAAGAATTTTTGATGCGATTGAAGAGAAGAAACAAAGGAAAAGAAGGAAAAGAAAGACAATATAGCAAATAAAAATTAAGCACAGCAAGCAAAGATAAAATGTGAGTAACAAATGGAAGAATGAGAAAGAAAGAAAGAAAGAAAGAAAGAAAGAAAGAAAGAAGACGCAAAGTGAAGAAAGTCTGTCTGATTCATCATGTACAGCAGTAAAAGACCTTGGTGTGATTATTAATTCTTTCATTTTAAGCTCATGTAGATAATATTACAAGGACAGCATTCTTGCCAAGATAAGAAATACTGTTTTCACTACATGATGGACTACTATAACGCCTAACTGTCTGGATGTTCTACAAGATCCATAAACAATAGAGACGGCGGGAAGACAAACCGGTTCAGTAATTTATCGTGATTATGTGTGGCAATTCGCGTATTGTCAAACTGATTTAAAAAATAAATATTTTTTAAAACTATATTCAATTTATACATGTTTGCATTGCAATTTATATATGTGAAACATTGCAGTTCCTCTACAATCCTACAGGTGATGCACATTAAACTATTCACACATTGGCAGGAAGTGTTGGGAGGAGCGAATAATTTTTTTAAAGAAGTTTTTTTTTTTAGAATTGTTAAGAAAATCTATCTATCCGTTATCACCAAATGAGGATGGGTTCCCCTGCTGAGTCTGGTTCATCTCAAGGTTTCCTCCTATTGCCATCTTAGGGAGTTTGTCCTTGGCAACCTTGTGCTCATCGGGGACAAACTGATCATTATGATTTATACATTTCCTCACAATAGAACATCAAAGGCTCGGTGGTAGGTTTAGGTTTCCCGCCTACCAAGCGGAAGACCCGAGTTCGATTCCCACCCAACGTCCAAACCCCAGCCACTGGATACGGTGTTGGTCCTAAGCCCAGTTAAAATGCGAGGGTTGCTCGCAAGGAAGGGCATCCGGCGTAAAACTTGTGCCAAGTTGGACATATTTCCTCACACTTTCAAATGTTATGTCTATATTTCTTTTTCTATAGAGCTGCTTTGGGATAATTATCATGCTTAAATGCATTATATAAAGAAAAGAAATTAAATGAATTGAAAGAAAGGAAGAAAGGGAAAGGAAAGAAGGAAGAAATCAAGGAAAAAGAGGGAAAAACAAAAGGGAAGAGGGGGAAGGGAAAAAAAGATGTCAAAGCAGAGGAAAATTAAAGATAGCAAGGAATAAGTGTGAGTAGAAAGAAAAAGAAAGAAAGAACTGTGTTAAAGAAGAAACAATGGGAAGGAAGGAAAAAATGGAAAAAAGAGAAATTAAATAAAGTAAAAAGGATAAGAACAGGCAAGCAGAAAAGTTTAGGAAGCAAAAAGAAAGAAAGAACGAAAGAAAGAAAGACTTGTACAGTATGAGAGCTAGTGAATGTGTGCACAGTTGGGTTGCCATACTCTTAGTTTTCACATCCGATTTGTCAGCAGCCCTTAATAAATCACAATGAATCAGCACAAAGTCAGTGACCCATTGTCCATCAGCAAGGAGCCATCTCTCTCTCTCCTTCCCTTACACACACACACACATACATACACACACACATACACACACACACATACACACACACACATACACACACACACATAGACAAACACACATAGACAAACACACACGATCAGGGAAGATACAGCAAAGTAAAGCTGACGCTAAGGAGACAAGGCGAGTTTTATCAGCTTTGTCTGTGTAGTGAAAGCGGTTAACTGTCTGAGGTTCAATCATTACTGACGGAGCAATAAGAAAAAAGACTCGGTGCAACCAGAAGAACATACGAGTGTGTTATGATTCCCTCTGTGCGCTGATGTGTACTATGTGACACACACACTATACAGAGAACAACTGACGAGAACGGATGACTTTGTCTCGGTGAAAAACCTAATGAAGGTGGATGAGGGACAAAAATATATATATATTAATATCCCTTTTAGGAAAGACTGATGGAGGGACAAATGGAACGACTGCACATGCATGAATATACCAACACACACACACTTACACACACACTTACACACAAGCACAAAGACTGAGTGAAACAACATCAAGAAGGTAAGACGTTTTCACCTGGAACGTCGTCAATCAAGGCGTCTGGAGAGATCCGAGTGCAGCACGGGACACACACACACAAAAAACATTTCAGACGTTATCTGTCAGTGAATGTCTTGGCAGTAGTTTGGGATTCGATACATGAGCATGCACATCAAGCTGTCGTGAAAGCATGCGGTCAGAAATGAGGATTAATCAAAGTGTCAAAAACATAAAAATCCATTCAGATGCGTTCAGTCTGGTCCCTTCACACACACAGCAGCAAGAAAGCCTCGGATCTAATCATCTCAGAGCTGTAACTCCTCCGTGAACTCTCCTGTGTGGGTTTTACACTCCTAACTGGAGGTCAGGCCACCTGGAACAATGTGCACTCTGAGACCAGGACAAAGGGAGTGAAGAAACTACACCACGGTCCAGTTTAATAAAAAAATACATAAATAAAAAAATCCACCACATGTTCATTTTCCTGGTTTAAACCTGGCAGTGCAGAGAGCTGCAGCTAACGTCTGTAAAAGTCAAACGATCTTTTAGAAAGGTCTGGATAAGCAATTAACTGAAACAAGAGAACAGTTATCTTTAAATGCATAGCCGTTAATCACCAGCTGTAAATCTGAATTCTGTTTTGATTCACATTAGCACTGCGGACTACACATCATCATACACTCTCACCAGATCGGAAGAATCAACTGATCATACATACGTCAAGTCGTCTCTTCCCTGCATTAATTGGACCAGAAAGTCTGATCTTCCGATTTAGTTTTTCTCTCAAAATCTATGAAACCTCTTTGCGTTCTCTCTATGACCTTCTTTCAGGCTGCAATCAGAGCATCTGCTACAGCTGTGATTATTCAAATTTAAAAAATCTAAGGTCGGTGAATTATGGAAAAAAAATGTTCCCCTTGCAACTGCGATTACCAAATACTTTGCATCTGGTTCATATCCATCAGCTGATGATCTCGGTTATACAGTTTTAAGCTACATCACTGACACCGGAGATCTAAACACAGCAACACTAGCAGGTGAGACTGAGGAGGAGGAGGAGCTTCATCCCGCAGGTGATACGGTTTCTCGATCAGAACGCCACACAGGACTAAACCATATTTTGCACATTTCTGAACATTTGCATTTGAACTCACCCTGGACACTTATGGACACTGCATCTATACATTCATGCATATTTGCACACTCCCCGGACATTTCTATTTAAAGTCTATTTCACAACAAAAGTTTTCTATATTTTCTATATTTGTACAGCAAAAGTTTCTTATATTTTGTTCTTACCCTCTATAAGTTTGCAGCATATACATATATACTGTACACTGTAAACTCATGCTGCAAACTTATACAGGTTGCTATAGTAACCTGTGATAGCTTTCTTCTGTTGTACATTCTGATATGCTTTTCTGCTCATTATGTTTGTAAAGAGTGATTATTTAAATAAAAATCACAGCCTCCCTGTCAGCATGAAGTCATCAGATCGATCTGGATGGTTTGTGTTATCCTCACCGATCTGTACCTGAGGAGAGCAGGAATACTCAATCCAGTCCACATGGAAGCTTCAGCCACTCACTTGTTTTACATTTGGTGGACGCCAAGAGCGACTTACATTTAACTCTTTATACATCTGAGCAGTTGTGGGTTAAGATGCCCAACAGTAACAACGTGGTAGTGCTGGGGTTTGAACCTGTGACCTTCCGATCAGTAGCCCAGCGCCTTAACCACTCGAACTACCCCTGACTGTTCCTCCATGAAATTCTCCCCATTCTGATGTTTAAGATTTTAATATACTGTATAACTGAAACTCTTGACGACGTGTATCTGTATGATTTTATGCATAATGCTGCTGCCACATGAACGGCTGATTGGATATAGCTGCATGAATGAGTCTGGTGTACAGATGTTCCAATTAGTGCTGAGTATTTACTTATGTAAATTCACATACTCTGTCAACAAAGCAGAACAAATTGGATCTGGGGGGAGAGAAAAAGAAAAAAAAACTAAATAAATTGTGAATCAACTGTATAAATCACGGGTATGTTTAAGAGTGCACCGTGAGAGTATTTACTCAAACAAGATGACTAATTTAAACAGCTGTGTGGCCGTAAGAAAACCACTAATCAGGAAAAAAAAAGGCTTCAGTTTGGTAGGGAGCATAAAGCAATGGAAAAAGGTCACGTGGTTTGTTGAGTCCAGATTGCCCCTATTCCAGAGCGCTACTAGGGCGTGTCAGGGTAAAAAAAAAGGGGAGGAAAAGGGATGCACCGTTTATGCAGAGTGGCCAAGTATACAAGAGTGTTACGATCTGGAGTTGCAAAGGAACATGGTTATAATGGATTATGGAAAGGATTATTTCTTCCCATTTAAAGAAAGAAATGACCAACTTGCTAACTTAGCCACACTAATATTACATGATCTGTTCGTGTTTCTGTTACATTAGCTCCTGCAGCTACTAGGCAAGTTTGATTAATTTTAAATCGGTTGATATTCAGACATTTGGCATAACTTTCTGCCTTAAAGTGACAAATTTGTATTCTAAAGGCAACCCTGTGTCACGTCACTCGCCTCGGCGTACAGCTCATACAGAGATTTAGTTTTCTAAAGAGTGAGTTTGCCACCAGCTGCAGATAAAAATAAATAAATAAATAAATGACTTGAAATGCTTCCTTGTGTGCGCCATCGCCATTAGATAAAACTTATCACAATGGCCGGCAATTTCCTGAGTGGGCAGAAATAAACCACGGGGCTTCTGAAAGCCACGGCAGAGATTCTTGACTCGCTACGCAGTGGCGCACAGCGGTCTTAAATCAAATTCCTATTGGTGTGGAAGAAAAAGTAAAAAAGACAGATAAGGACAGACAGGAGTGTTGCCCTGTCACAGAAAATTCACTTCCGCGAGCTTTCCAAATGTCAGCGCTAAAGCTCTCGGCAGACGCCCACGCCGAGAAACCACAACAGATCTATCCATCAGAGCTTATGGATAAATTGCCCATAAGAGCTGTCAGCCTCGGCAAAGCTTCTATCATCCTCCCACTGGCTCGCTCCTTTACTCTTCCCATGGCACATGCTTTTAACTCCCTATTCATTTCGCTCCAACAATGACATACGACGGTGAAGACAACAGGAAACTCGATTCTGAAGCTCGTGGGAATCGGCATCTATGTTCCAGACGCACATTTAACAGTAAATAGCTATAGAATTATGAGCAATACTTCTGAAAAACAGTCGTCTGTTGAGGCATTTTATTGACAGATTTGTTTCCGTATTTATACTTAATTCCGCGTTCTATACGGAAGGCCAAAAGCAATCGGTAACGTACAACGGCAAATAGCAGAGCTAAGGTATAAAGACGTGGGACCGGAGACCCATCACGCGGAGGAACGCGGAGACAGAGGGAGTGAGACGTGCTGGTGGGAATTAACAGAGATCAAGAATGCTGTTACTGATTCAGTGTTTGATTAAACAAAGAGATTCGCAAAGAGCGAGATTATAAAAAGTGATGTATGAATAAGAATGAGACTAAGCGGATTAGAAATCTGCTTAAGTTTGAAATTAAAAATGTAACAAACAAACAAACGCGGCTCTATGATGTACAGCCGGGAGAGGATGATGCTGTTATACACATCATTCGAAATATTGGGATCACAAACTTGAAAGAGCTTTCGATAATACGCATGGACGTACCTGCCAGGCTGTCCGGACGTGGCACCATCCTCTCATAGATCTCGTACGAGTGTGTGCTGTAGGGATCGGAGCCCTCGTGCAGCAGCGTCCTCGGCAGTGTCGACCCATAATGCTGCGGCACAGCCGTCATGCCCGTTCGCACCGGAGACGAACCCGGTGCTGCTTGACCTTCGTCCCCCGCCCCGCCGAGCGGCGAGCCCAGACGGGCGGAGTAGGGCGAGGTGGTGCGGCTGGCGCTCGTGCCCAAGCCCACCCTGCGAAGGGTGGAGGGCGAGTTCCTTTGTGCGGAGAATGGAGAGCTGGCCCGCTGGGAGTTGGGCAGGGTGTTGGTGGAGAAGATGCTGGACAGGGGCTTGGGCTCGGTCACGATGGGTGACGCGTATCCGCTGCCTGGCGACGCCCGCAGAGATCCACGTGAGGGAGAGATGCTAGTGCTGTAGGCTGGTGACTGTGTCCTGGATGGCACTGAGCAGACACGCCTCATGGCTCGTCCCGGGATCGCGACGCCGACAGCTCCTGTCATCTGGCACAGAGAAAAGACGGCATTGTTTACAGCGGCGCGGTGTCGGAGAGACCGTGAGTTCTCTGTTTAACATGCAGTAACATCATGAACATGTCGTAGATACTAATGATCTAGCGAACTATACGCCCAAGCTCCTGTTTGTGCCAAATGTGCTGAAAAGTTTTAAGCACTTCTAGTTAGTAACAATTTGCTTTCCTGTCTGGATCGCTAACATTCCAAAGCACAGAACCTGGCCTCGTGAGAACTGCTAATGACCTCCCATTGTCTGCAGAGCCTTAGTATTCTCATAATCCATGATCCGAGCACCGCGTTTGATAATATCTCACCTGACGTTGTTACTGCACAACTCTCAGCCTCAGGGATGACAGATTTAGCCTTCCTCCTGCTTTCCTTCCTATCACTCCAACAGACATTTCATTATCATCAACAAACACAAATCAGCAGGGTCCCTCAGGGATCTATATTCGGTCTACTTCTTTTCGTAACCTACATTCTCCCTCTTGGATAAATGAGTCACTGTCAAAGCCTTATTCTTCACTGTAGGCTGAATAACAAATAACACGCACCACAATGCCCGTCTTTATTAGCCTGCATACATAAATAAGCTCAAGTCTGGGATGCCACCTAATTACATTAAAACCAATTGAGATAAATCAGATCTTTAATCCGAGTATTTACATCGGTTAGGTTATTGTTAGACCACTAACGATACTGTACCCTTGCCATGAGATTTGATTTCTTATTTTGTGGAATCCCACATTTCTTACCGGCATGCTCTCACCCTCCGCAATGCTTAACTTGAGGGATGTTCTAAGCCCAGTCCAAGGGTACTCAAACTTAATATTCGATGGTCCGAACCTGATTTTATTCAAGGTCAAAGGTCAAATACCTTGCTTATAACTTACATTCAGACCTAGTGGAAAAATGCAATTATTTGACTGCAATCAAATGCTTAACTACGCCAAAGCAACTTACATTCAAGTGTCAGAAAGTTTCTCTTCTTCCTTTTTGTTTAACAGCGGCTGAAATCCAGTAGGTTACATTACCACAGACGGTAGGTCTCATTCTCCCTCTTCTTCCAGGCCTCTTAAAACCCATTTTCCAGACTGGTCTTCCTCAAAAAATAAAAAAATCTGATCTTGTCTTGTTTTTCCACACACTCCATTCTCTCCACATGTTTCCTCTCTGCAACTTTGGTTGGAATCCTGTACGTTGCATCATTCTCCCTCATCGTCCCCCTAATCTAAACGACGTTTAACAACGTCTTTGAACTCTCCCTAGTTTTTGGAGCCTCTCCTGCACACTATAGACATTATTTCCTGCATGAGAGCTGTACATATTCGGCAGTCTCACTTTCATGGCAGTCCTGTCGGGTGCTTACTTACTACAAGTGCAGGGGGACGATGAGCTAATTAAGGTTGTTGTGTCCAGTTGTTACTTTGATAATTAATACTTCCTCTTTTAGCCCCCCCCTCCTTATCACGGATACTCTGTTGCTGTATTAAATGCGAATGGCTCACTTTTGGTTCATTATCCCACTTCTCACTGTTTTGCCGTTCTCCACACTGTACCTTTCCATTCTGACTTTAATAATTTGATCTCAACATTTACTTTTTCGGTTGCTTCTTTTGCCAGCTCATCCACTCTTAGGCTTTCCCACAGGAAATAGAGACATTTCTTTCCCTGGTCTGACTTTTCTTTGGTTAGCTAACAAGATTTCATACATAAGGTCCTGGTGACTCCTGGCTGCACCTGTACTAATGTTTGCAAGTGCTGCTTCTGAGTCTCTCAGAAATTACTCAGCTTTATCTTCCGGTAACTAAAATGCTGAGCAAATTCGAACACCATTAGTTTAGAGCTAAAAAGTATAGATTTAGAAGGAAAAGAGAAAAATCTTCATTGACTGATTTTCATGCCTAAAACAACCTAAATGAGCAAAGTGTCTATATTTGTTCATGCCTAAAGAAACTAATCAAACAAAATGACTTTAAAAGGTACATTAAACTGTACTTTACTATCAAAATATTTTTGGATAATAAGTTACGCGGTGCACTAAGGAGCTGTTCACATCTAAAAGAATCACATCTAAAAACATGTGAAAAACGCAATCCTTCTTTCCAAAGCACACGTGAGCTTGCGCTCCAGTGGCGTCTGCTGTTGCTAAGCAACCACGAGCAGCGTGCAGCGTGACGACACGTATATGGATTTCTCCAGCACTGAAAATCCCTTGCAAGAGCTCTGCTGATGGACTGATATGTGGAGAAGCTGGGAGGGAAAAAAAACATGTTTGAACACCCAGAGCATTTCACCAGCTGATCCGGGTGGTGAACCCGAAACAGTGAAGCTGATGATTGGTTGATTCTTATCACATGATCTGTCGTGCGCCTGCGACATTGTGAAAAGTTGATATTTGAGCGCACAACGTGACGCGACATGTGTACGGCCCCAAGGACTAAATACCGTTGTCTGTCTTCAATTAGTTGTCACAATCATGATGTGGTCTCTAGACTGAGACATTGACCTCTTCTTTGAAAATATGGATCGTGCACACTGGACACGGGATGTGATATTACACTGAATTAAGACGCTACGGTCTCGTCCTTTAGAAAGAGAATCATTACTGGTGACGAGACATGGATTCATCACCTAAACTTAAAAGCCTAAACTTCATGTTAAATCCAGACGGCTGATATCTAAGGCACATTCACACACTTCTGTCCACACTGTCGCTGCAAAAACTTTGTTTTGAGGTGTTAAAGCATCCTCCCTATAGTCCTGATCTCTCTCCATTAGACTTTCACCAGTTCGGTCCTCTGAAAGCGGCCCTACGAGGATGAAGATTCACTTCTCATGACAACATTTTTATTTCAGGGGATTATGTAGAAAAATGATCTAAAAAGTTAACAAATAAATTCTACAGCCAGAATGCGGAGATTGTTCACTTACCCTCGTACAAATTTACAAAAGATAAAAACAGAATTAAAATAGAAATATACAAAAGTATATAAATGTACACAGAATGTGTTTCATAGCCCGAATCGCCTGCGGAAAAGCAGCTCTTCCTCGGTCTCTCTCTCTCTCTCTCTCTCAACCTTCAGGGACCCGAAGCGCGATCTTGACCGAGAACAGGCTGCGTCCTTCTGTATCTCGGTGGCGTATTACACCCGTACAGCCCCCCTGACTGTTTGCTCAGCTTAGATCCAGTTAACCATGAGTTCCACGGTTTCACCAGGGTCTCCATGAAGCCTCATCTCTCAGCCCTCTGTCTCTTTTCTCAATGCTATACATCTCTCATCAATAATTAAGCAGTTCTGCTCCTTCTACCTTCTCCTCCCTTAAACCTGCAACCCTGAATGTGAGGAAAAAAAAGTGCTACATAAAGTAAGCTTAAGATTATAAAACTGCAATATAGCAAAAGGTGGAGTGCTGAACAAATCTCTGCACTTGAATGCTCCCCTCTGAGACCAGGCCTGGACATTCTTTCTCTCGAAATAGCCCTCGGTTCACATAACAAATAAGGGGAGGGAAAAAAAAAAGATTTTATTAAGGTGTGGTGAAAGAATTCTA
>JAQMYK010000035.1:26403588-26428390 GCA_030014345.1 Clarias buthupogon | reverse complement strand
CAAGTTAAACGTGTATATATAAGCTCCCAGTATATGACTGATACAGAAAGCGATTATCAATCTTAACTTCACAATGGGAATTCACAACCATTGGGACACTACAAATCCTCCTGCAATCATATCTTCCCATCTCTCTCTCACACACACTGACGCGTCCTCATGGCTCTCACTGGGTCATTCAGTTTTATCACACTGGCAGCCTGGACTTCATCATTCTATATCTCGACTGTGACGTGACGACGCAGTCGGGACAGACTGTGACGCTGCAAAAAGTATCTAATAAAGAGCACGCATCACCCATTTCCTACTAATAAGTCCAGAGAGGATGTGAAAGGGCATGATGTCGCATTGGAGTGCACACTGACCGATCTCCCCATTATAAATGACAGGTCCCATAGAGGTGAAGAAAAAAAAAAAAACAGATACAGTAACATGTTGCGATTCTTTTGTGTAGCAATCCATGCATCACCACACTGTCTCTTCAGTTTTTAAACATTGTACATGTTTGCATTTGAGGTGGTAAAAATAGAATTTGGATATTTATAAAATCAGCTTACTGTACTTATAAAGTGGCGATACAAATTGAATCTATGTATAGTGATGATGATATATCAGGAGTCCCTGGAGATTCCCATCCCTAGTGCTAAAAATAAATTCATAAAAAAATAAGCATATGTCCTTTAATTATTATTTTATGTTCGCTTATTTTATCCCTGGAGAATATAATATCAATATTGTAATTAAATCAATTCACAGTAAAGTCTTGTTTGTACGAGAGGCGTTCAAGTCAAACTGTTACTTGTGATGAAATATCTGGTGAATGAAGCCGTAAAAACCGATTGACATTTACAGAAGAATTCGAGCACAGTGCGGCGAGCGTCTCTTAGTCGCAAGAAAACATCCGAATGGTTCAAACGTTTTAAAAAAGAAGAAGAAGCGAGTGGAAGGCCTGAGCCTTCAAAATCGACAGATAACTTGTCTGATAACTGAAGTGCGTTAGTGTAGCAGGGGATTATATAGAGAAATAAAGGACGTTTTTACTCCCATGACTGATTAAAAAGCCCGGTTTGACTTCAGCCCTCACCTCTTACAGTATATGCCATGTTTAAACAACACTGCCAGGTTTAAACTACTTACAAAGCGAATCTCCAAAAACACTCCAGATATTACCTCCATAGACCTTTACTGACTGACTCCATTGTTATATTTAGCAGAGAGTATCTGATTTGAATTTGAATCAAAGAAAAGTTTTGCTCTTTTCTTTTGGTAAATGTTCAGATCCCTGATTTAATCCAGACACGAGCAATTTTCCAGCATTTTCAAGCTGCGCAACAAGACGTTCTCCAGTAAGACAGTTTCGATACGGATTTCATGGTTCTGACATAAATACAGCGCAGTAGGTACATTTCTAAATATCTTGCTCTACAGCACCAGTTCATTAAGCTCATCCTTTTTTCAACCATCACTAGAAAAAAAAAAAAAGGATTTATATGATTATTTATACGACATCACCAACAAGGGGATCTTCAATGCTGGAACATGTGACTTCTTCATTAGCAGCGTTTATTGTTGTTCGTAATTAGCTAGCTCGATGAGCTATTCTAAGACACATTCATGTATGGAATCAAACAACAGTTTCAAATAATGTTTGGTGATTACTTGTATTGTCTTGAAACAACTATTGTCTTTATGTTAAAAAAAAAAAAAAATGTTGTTAATTATAATAAAATAAAAGGCAATGTGTGAATTTCCAACCTGCTTGTACTGAATGTTATCAGGATAACACATGCACCCAAGCAGACTCACAAGAAAAGCCTGATTAGTTCAGTTCAATTCAATTTAAATGGCGCTTTTAACCGATGGACTATTTCAGGATTTACACTGGGGAAAAAAAAACCTTATACACTTATACACATTATCAGTTCGTCCCTAATGAGCGAGCTGGAAAGCGACGATGGCGAGGAAGAAAAAAAAAACTGAGATTACATGAGGAGGAAACCTTGAGAAAAACCAGACTCAGAAGAAAATCAATCCTCCTGACGATAAACAAATAAGTAAATAACTTTCTGCTATAACGTGGAGTTTAAACAAGAAATGTGGTGAAACTATATACAGAACCATGAAATCATTTCTCTCTCCCCCTTTGGTCTAATTATAATGGGGGGAGAAAAGAAAAATCGAGTACTTTCCAAAAGCGTTTCAAAGAGTTAGAAATCATTTTAAAGAATTTGTAATCTTTCTGAAGTGGGGTTCAGTCAGTGTTTCTGCACTTATACACATCATATACGTGTGAACTGTGAGAACATGACGTTCCATCTCAAACTTGTGAAACACGATAAGCCATGAAGATTTAGTTAAGAAACAGTCTCTTTCTCTCTCTGTCTGTCTCATGGACACACACACACACACACACACACTGTCAGTCAGTCACAACATTAGCTGTGCGCATTCCAACAGCTGTGAGCCTTGAAATTTTCGACAAAAGCATGAAAACAATAAGAGATCAGTATTATGTTTGTATGAGCTTATGAAACGTATAATTAGGACACTAATGACGCTAAAGCTGACACGCTGCACCGTTTTGTTTCTTGCTAGATAAATATCTTATTTCTTGCTATATGAAGCATTATTTCGGTGGACTTTCTCACACTTGGTTCATGGACTGGACATTTCTACAGCATGGTGTCAGAGCGGTTATTAGAGACGTTAAAGTTGACGCTCTAATCCAAGGCTGTAATCACTGCAGAGTGGAATGAAAATGTGGTGTGTGCGTGTTTTTCTTTCTTTATATCGACTGTGTGAAATTATCTGTGCTTGCAGCCAAAATGTCATTTTTATTAATAATATTAGAAAGGTTAGAGCAGTGAGATTTGAGAAGTTACGCTAATGAGGCATCGGTGGAATATTAGACCCACAGCAGTACTTAGTATGATTTATTATAACGTGGCTAAACAAAGGCAATGACGTGCAGCTAATGCTAATGTCCCAGTGTCCCCATTCTAATTCGTTTTACAATTGTACGGGTTTAAATCTATTTAGCGGCGGCGGCGTGCATTAGCGCGATCGATACGGCGACTTATCTCTCGTCTCGCGCACACAAGTCTTGCTGTACTCCCTCGTTCCCTCAGGCCAAATATTTTACTTTTGGCAGATATTAACTGATGTTACTTTTTTTTTTATTTCCGCCAGAATGTCCATCCTTTAATCACTTGTTGTAATATCGAAATGTTTTACGTATGTTTATCACTGACTGTCAGTCAGAGCAACAGGTTCCCTCGATGATTTATTGGAAATGAGAAGGAAATATGCAGTTCTTGTTTCAATTTGTTTAAAACACGGGGCTGCGAGGATACTTTAAGGTCTCGACTAAAATGCATTATGCCATCGATTATCGGTATGAGCCTTGCATTAATGTTAATTGAGTCGAGTCGTTCCTGATTAAATCCGATCTGATCCTGCACATCCTCTCGGTATTTCCGTACCCTCGGATAGATAATCAGATAGAAGACTGAACATGAAGACGGATATATTTACTTCTGTCGCAACAAATCAGGTATTACGAAACAATAAATACATTAGAGATAGAAATATGAAAATGGCTGCTTGACCTTTACGGAATAATGCCTTTTTGTTGAAAATAATAAAAAAAATTTTTACCTGTAGGTCTCCAGTGAAGGGACTTCTCAGAAGAACTGCAGGAAAGAAAGAAACAGAATTAATAAAAGAAGTGAAATTAACCAGAAATATTCTGTATGTGTACGCCTTTTGGAAAAACACCAATGAAAAGAAGTGCTGTTATGTGCTTTAAGGATCAAGGTCACGACAGATATCAACAACTCGAACCCAAAAAAAAAACAAAAAAACACTCCCAATCAGAGCACGAGCTGAGAAATGAAAGACACAACAACGCACATACTTTCACGATAGCTCTCACGACAATGTCAGGACTTTAAACTAAAACAGCAGACTTGTTTTTTCTTCTTTTTTGCGATATCGACATCAAGTCTAGATGCTGAAACTCACCAAATCAAAGTCAAGAGTGCGAATCTTTACACTGTGCACCATATCTGGTGTAGGTACAATGTGAGCCAGGCACTAGGAACGAAAAGCATTCGCCTCGCTGCCTCCTGACTGCTCCCTGCTAGCAGCCATAAAACAGGCAAGCACAAGCAGAGTCATAATTACACAGCATGTAAAGGTGAAAAACCTCGCCGTGTTGGCATGTATGTCTGAAATAATGGTTGGCTGGGAACATACGGCGACTTTGTCCCGACGGCTTCTCTGCATTCTCGCACACCATTCGGCCTCGGGAAAATAAATTACAAATATATATATATATATATATATATAGCTTCTTCTCGCTCTGGCTGTGAGATTTTCACTTCAGAAAGAGTGCAAGATGGAGCGATGACAGGTTAAGCATGCAGACCGACACTTAAGTCATCGCTGAGACCCGACTCGTGCTATTGTGCATTAGCACTTTGCATTCTTTAATATATGAAAAAAAGAAAAAAGGTGACCGTTTGACTTGATTAGATAATACGAGCAAAAACAGGACAGATCCAACCTGCAGTATGAGAATAAATCATGCTGACAAATCCACCAGGGAAAAACTTCACTGAATGTCTTTGCATAAAAATGGCCAGATCAGATCAAAGTGGGTCACTGATTGGGAGGCATACGAAGAAGAAAAAAAGCATGCTTGTGTAAGAGTATAGGAGGGTGAAAGGACACCTGAAGGAACTGCTGTGTCAGTCTAATACGCATCACTGTCAGACTCGTGCGCTTTCTTTCCGTACGGATTCAGTGACTGTTTAATTATTTTTCGCTCTTCAGAGGAGGCTTCACGTTAGATTTATTAATAGCATTATTAATGAAGTCGGGCACTGATGGATGCTCAGCACTTCAGTAGTCCATGCCTAGTGGTGCTGAGGTCAGGCCTAACTGTGTGTGCATGGAGCTCGCTTTTGTACACGGGGCACTGATTGTCGTGCAGGAACAGGTTTCAGCCTCTTCGTTCCACTCAAAGAAAATTCTACTGTATGTAAATTATGTAACGGCATATAAGGCAAACTCAACAGTTTCAACGTCCTTCTAACTTTGTGGCGAGAAGTTTTGGCAAGAACCAAATGTGTGTGGTGGTCACTTTTTTCTGTATAAATAAATAAATAAATGAATAGACAGAGTGTATGAATGAAAAGTACAAGGACAGAGAACGGTAAAAAAAAAAAAAAAAAAAAAAAGATTGCAGCAGATTACTAAGAGCATGTAAAGTCATATGGTACAAGGTTTCAGTGATTCAAAGGTTTGGACAAAAACCATAAAGCCAGTGAGAGTAGAACAAACAAACACAGATAAAACACATGAGAACGCCGGCTCTATGAACACATAATTACAAAAACAATTCATTTTAATCAGAACAATCCCAATCAATCTAAAAAAACTTAACAAAAGCAAATAAAAAAAGGAAACAAAACAGAGACTCATAGTATACAACATGGTTTAACACAAATCCTGGAGAAACTGTGCAGTGGGGATGTTAAGATGCACAGATGTTTCCGAGACAAAATACTGAGAACAGTTTGTTCCTGACTCATACACTTATAAAGACACAAGTCAAAGTACTGCCTGTGATATCAGGGAGTGTGTGTATGTGTGTGTGTGTGTATGTGTGTGTGTGGCTCGGGGCACTCGCTGCAGTCACCCCTCCCCACTGCACACAAAGATTGAGGGCAATATGGCTGCCTGGTCCCAAATCAGAAAAACTGAAATTTTGGGGAAGCGGTCATTCGGATTCCTTTGAAGAGGAACAGCGCACTAACAAGAGCGTAAAGGTTTTGCTCTTTAAAAAAAAAAAAAAAACAACAACAACAGAGCACCCATTACATTTTCCTGAAAAACAATGAAAAAATCGTCATTTCCTATTTACTGTACTAATGTTACTGTTACATGTACTGGAGAGTAAAAGTTTACCATTATTATTATTATTAACATATTATTTTAGTTCAAAACTGCAAGAAATGTTAAATACCTTAGAATGACTAAATATAAACCTTGTATGAATGAACTGAGAAAGGTTTTGCTTCGGGTAAAAATTCTACAAGATTTAATTAAGACGAATCTAGACTTATTACATTAACTTTAATAAAGTCCTGGAGTCTCATTACAATCTACGAGTGGATGTGTGACGAGGAAGTTCTTAAATACATTTACAAGACCTAAGGATTTAAGCATGTTCTTGCCTTATTTAACTCTCAATAGTCAGTAAACTACAAATAAATAAATCAAATCGCCTGGCACATCTTGGTACGTGCTGTTTAAGAGCGAGCTTCATCATCTCTTGCAGTAACCTTTAAAAAAAAACAAGGCATTATTGCTATGCGTGTACCGGAGTCGTCCGTCCTGTTGCCCCTGGCTACTGCAAACGAGCTTACATCCAAATTAAAAAGAAGAGGCTGTGAGATCACCCGCTCTGCTGGAGCACCCCAAATGAAAAGATGGCCGTTTACTGGTATCAGCCGAGGTGTGAACGGCCTGTTAAACTGCCCATGGGGGCAGCGTGTGTTATCCGTATTATGCGTGCATGATAATGCGTGTGTGTGTGTGTGTGTAAAGGAGTGAAGAACTGCTAAAGCATGTTTTGGTGGAGCTTTGGGGGTTCGGTGAAGGCTGGAGTCGGTGATTGCTCGGAGGCAGAAGGACATAAAAGCCCGAGTGATGGCAGACATCAGAAGCTCTGATGGGGCAACATTGTACAGAGAACAGACTATTGAAGCAGAGCTGGTGGTGAGAGTCACAGCCAGGTTTAAGAAATACTCTGGGTTTTGTTGTTGTTCTTTAAAACAGACACATTAATGCAGTTCCTTCTAATAAAGCTTTACACCAAACAATACTTTTAATCCACATTCCATCACTTGAGCTAAACAGGATCAGCTATTCAGGTTTTTTTTTCCCCCAACAGATCTCAATTGGCACATGAGGACAAATTCCTACTAATGCAAAAGCAGTTCTCTTTCATTTCATCAATTCGTATTTTAATCTAGAAAGACTTCTGAAGAGTTTTTATGAAATACACGGCTCATATCAACCACTACAGAAATAATTCAGACTCCCATTACATCTGTTACGTGTGTAAAAACGTAGTAGATCATCTGAACAACTCACCCACATCCTAATCACTACACTTGCTTCTTTTCTATTCATCTTTAAACACTTTTTAACCCCTATCCCTCTATACATCATCTCTCGATCACACAATGAATCCAACTATTCATTTCCATTTTTATCTCTCAAACTGAATTTCACGCTGTCTGCCTTTTCTCTCTTTTTAGATTTTGTTTGCACTTTTCATACCCAGCCTTTTTTTCTTTATTTAATCTATACACCCTCATACAGTATGAGGCACTTATTGCTCCTGTGTGTGTGTGTGTGTGTGTGTGTGTGTGTGCGCTCTGTACAGGCAAAGCGGGTAGATGAAGACGGGCCTGAATATACAGCAGATTCCCAGAATAGCACATCACACTCCATAACGCACACGTAAACATGGACTTGTGGGTAAACACACACACCTGACTCCACACTATGTTGTCTTGTGCCTCATCCAGAGCTGCACCACAAACACACACACACCATCTGTACAGGAGCATATGAAGATGATAATTATGGGGACGGCGTATATCCCCTGAGTGATTAAGACCGAGTCCTCCATGCACACCTTGGTCTCGATGGGGGGTCTGGCTCTGATCTCTGATCTGCAGCTCGTTTGTTTATCTGACGGAAAGGGAGAACCGGTTTCATCTTGTGTAGGCTGCGGCTTAGGACGGTGATAGAGCGAGTGAAAGAGGAGATCATACTCGGGGATGTAGAAGTACTACTGTGTGAATGGATTTCAGAGTACACGAGATCCTGATGCAGCTCGACACAGCAGCTCCTGAGGAAACGTCTTCTCTCAATCCCGTGATGATGATTTTTTTTGGGGGGGGGCTGGTCATTGTTTCAGCGTGATTTCATGAATGATTTCGCATTTACAAACTGATTACAATCACCATCTTACAGTTTGCATTTTAGCAACTAAAATTTGCTCATCATTCCTTTCTTATACTCTGTATTTTTTTTTCATACAGTATATTAAACATTGCTTTCTCAAGACTTAATTTTTAACCATTCACCAATTTGTATGCTTAGATTTTATTTTTATTAAAGAAAAAGAGAAAAAAGATATATGTAGACACAGTGTTTTTCGTGACTACATGAATCTGTTTTTCTAGAAGCTCATAGTTTTGTTTAAAAACACAGAATTTCCTTTTTTTTCTTCCTTTCACAAGACACATCAAACTGCTTCGGGAAATAAAAAAAAATCTAAATGACGTTAAAACTGGTTAATACACATTCAGCGCTAAACATTAAACAGTTCAGACTTCAGACAGACTGAGAAATACTTCCATCATACTGTAATTAATGATGATCTTCTAATTTAATGCTTCAGAATCAATAACATTTGAATTCGCTGAACCTGATGCTCGTCATTAAACTAACCATAAAGTTGATGGAAAGAAAACCTGAACTCTCACATATAAACAAAACATCTTGGTAATACACAACTACATAATGATGCACACTCACTTGATTTTAGTGTAGACACAAGAATCAAGCAAGAGCTTCATGGAGGTGTGTGTGTGTGTGCATTCAAGCATACAAAAAAACAAAAACAAAAAAACAACAACATCCCTTTACAGACCCATCAAAGTGATTTGCTCGATACAATCAGACTCATTAAAGCTGAGCACGAGGGCACGAGTGCGTGTGTGTCTGTGTGTGTGCCTGCCTGAGGATACAGAAATTAACTCCCACATTTCGGGAAAGCCTCCCCCCCCCCCAATCACTCGCATTAACCCTGGGGTCAGTGTGGATTTACACAAGTGGGAGCATAGTAAGCCTGCTAGGACATGTTACATGCAGAAACAAACTGTTTATGGTGCTAAACAAATCCGCACTGAGAACGTTTCATACACATACATTTACTAAATCATTTAAATAGTGGATTAGTTAGAAAACAAACAAACAAAATAAACTTACTGCAGAAGGGCATCTGTTGGTCTGTGGACTAGAACCACAGTCATGCTGAGTGTGTGCCTGTGTTTGTGTGTGTGTGTGTGTGTGTACTCTACCTGCCACTCGCAGCTCCCGGTGACTCCGCCCCCAGTCGGCATCGTTCTAGCTGATTGGCCACGATCTGTCGCTCCACCTCCAGCTCCCGGGTCAGCCTCTCAAACTGGAGCTCCTACAGGAGGGCGAGAGAGACAAAAAGGACTTGAGACTCGTGTGTATTTTTCTTGACATTCTTTTCTTAAAATGTCCAGCCGCATCACATTTAAACATTCAGGCATTTGGCACTGATCATCAGTGTAAACGCTCGTGCTGTGTTGTGCTCGTGCTTTGATTTAGGAGAAGAAGAGGACAAATGAATTTTCTCCAGCTCTCCTCTGGATGATCTCACATGGAGCTAATGGAGCCGACACAAACACACAGGCGCGAGTGTGACTCACACACTTCTGTGATGATTAAAATAAATAAATAAAACAAACGTGGTAGATAAACACATAGTGTAAACATTACTTTATCATGAATCATGAGGTTGGTTACGGACGAGTGTTAGAGTTTTCGTGTTTCGGTTTTGCCGCTTTGAAGACATCAAGAGCGACAGAGTGAAAAAAAAAAAGTACTGACTGACTGACACTCGGGACTCGATGGCTAGATTTTAAAGTTTAGTACCGAGTGCATGCTAAAGAGTCCGAATTCATAGTGTGCACTAGGGGGCAGACAAATCTAAAACCTAGATGAAAGTCTAGTGGTTTGCCCTGGAATGAATGACGAAGAAGAATCCGAGCACTTCATGAGGTAACACTGATGATCATTATTTATTTTTCAGGTCCTAGATCTAAGAAACTCTTGACCAGACGGGAGTCAGCTTGTGATATAATGCACGATTTAAAGTTCACCTGATGTACAACAACATTTTAGCGAACTCATCATCATCATAAACCCAACGAATAGTTTTAGTTACACTACATACAGTAAATTTTGTGCCCAGGCTGATAAGAGAAGCACCTTTTTTCTCCTCTACCTTGCTGCACGTCTTCTCTTTCTGGATGCTTTGACTCAATATGGTTCTTCAAGTCGGATTAAGGGATTAAATCACTGATGTTACTCTTAACGCTTTTGATCAAAGCGAGGAAAACGAACGTCTTGAAGTTTTGAACATGTCTGAGTCTCCCTGGACACGCCTCCAATCATATCATTTGCCATGTCATTGAAAATACTTTTACGCTAGTCATGCTTCCTCTGCTTTAGAACAGATTATATGTTTACGGCTAAAATTAATCTACTTATAATTAGTATTAGATTACGTTGTGCATCTGCCATGCGAGTCCTTGTATATGAGCTGTAACTATGGAAACGATAACGTGTTAGCATGACCGAATTAACTTCAAACATTCAGGTTACAGGAGGAACTATTATCCAAGCTGTGCTGCCGCACAAAAATAATGCACAAGAGTAACTGCACTCCGGTGTAACTTCAAATATCTCACTGTTCTCATGACCTAATTTGACTTTCTACCTTCGAAAAGCCAAAAAAAAAAAAAAAAAAGGCGTTTCGGTTTCCAAGATAACACAATTGTACTGAACTACAAAGTTTATTAACGCTTCATGTTCAGGAACGATAACAAGTTCATTGTTCAGCACATCACTGGAAAACTGGACGAATACAAACTAAAAAAATTAAACTTATCTGGTTATCTGGATACATTATCCATGAGTACATTATCCCTGATAAAGCCATCAGACACCATCATGTCCTAAGTGATGGAGTAAGAACCCGGGTCAAAGTGCATGTACACTTGGGTCATTTAGTTCTTCAAGTGCATCCTGACTCCTGTGACTAAATGGACTTAAGACTGGGCGACACACACTGCATTATACTCTCTCACTGTACATCTCTCTCTCTCACACACACTTACAGCCACATGTTTGCAGGCTTGGTAATAATTCCTAAACCTTTTTCTGAAACAGACTTACAGCTTAAAATAAAAAGACCCACAAAAAATTATCAACTTTTACAACCAATTCTTACAGGACATGAGCCCTGATCATCACTCGGACACCGCATCTGTTTTAACCCTTAATTTAAATCACAGAACACAGCATGCACGTGCACCTCACCTTTCTTTATGTGGCAGGATACACAGCCTGGGACCGGAGTCGAATTAGCCCTCTTACACTCCACTCGTACGCTCACCTCCCGCTCTCCCGTCTGGCTTTGCTGCGAGTGTGTGAGCATGTGTGAGCATGTGCGAGGGTGCATGAGCGGAAAAGTGCAGCCTGCAGTGTGGTTTATCGCTCCACCCCCCATCCCTGTCTTTTCTTTTCTTCCCCTTGTTCATTCACTCTCTCATCCTCTGTTTAATCTCTCCCTGTTGACGCCGATGCTGTGTAGATAGGTTTTTTTTTTTTTTGGAAATCCAAAACATCTAGTCCAGTTTCCTGGGGAAATACAAAACATTCTCTGTGTCCATGTAGACACACACACACACATTTCTGACACACCCCTGGAGGCTCCTGTTCTGACCAGCTAAAGATCCATACAAGGATAAAACCAGACTCAAAACTAACACAGGATCGTGATTACCCCGAAGCCGTAGGAGTTGATCTGTAATAAAAGCGCTAGTCCGGCTAATGTGCCTGTGCTGTCTGCTGTTTAAACTCTGCAGCATGTCAAGCGGGTTTAAAGACACCAGTGGTGTGTGTGTGTGTGTGTGGAATTTACATGTTCTTCCTCCCACATTATCCTAAGACGTGTATTGTAGACTGATTGGCATTTTCAAACTGCCCGTAGTGTGAGACTTGTATAGACAATAGATGGATACGGTTTATCTACAGCCTTGTTTCGTGCTTGGAATGCTTTATATTATAAGAATATTACGAGACTATTTAAAACCTGGCACAGTGGCAGCTCAGTAACACTGTGGTCTCGCGTGTGAACTGGTACGTTAGCATACTGTCTTCCCTCATGTCTCTGTTTTTGTCTGGCTCTCCCTTTTAGTTATGCTGTCATAATTAGTCCCTGCACAAAATATACAGTCACCTCATCCGATATACCCAACTGTTTCTCTCTCTCTCTTTCACTTCAGACCTGTTTGACTCATCCCAGTGGCCCGGTTCTGGTTAGAGATCTCATCAAATGGAGGCCCCGTGTGGTCTGCTCGGGATGTGTGTGGTGACTGAGGACGGTTCCACTTGAACCTGGACTTGGCCGATGCAGACAGATCAATGGTTCAGGGCTGAAATTCCCACAAACGGTTCTGTATCTGAGTCTCCAATAACGATAGTGGACTCCATATGAACTTAATCCCCTCTCAGAATCTCCAGTCTCCTAACACACAGTAAAACTGCAGATTAATCCCTGATATCATACAAACTGGGACGGGTTTCTCTGTGGAGTTTTCGAGGTTTCTTTCTAGGAAGATAATGGCCGTTGTTAAAATGTTCAATTGTTGAAAGCGCTATATAAATAAAACTGTTAGTAAACCAGTCTGTACAGTTAAGTGAGGTTTGATGAATTTGAAGGACATTTCTGCCTGGATTTAAACGTGACATTTAAAAATGTCAGGTTATAAAAGAGATATGCGTTTCAGATGTCCTCTTGTGACTGAACCGCGTGAGCCGGACGTTAATACCACGCATGAACAAGCCCTCGGCGTGCATTTGGTATCTGAAGGCAGCGGCTGAGCTGCGTTATTGAAAGATGTGTCGCATGCAGCGTTTAAGCGGTGACTGGAAAATCAGCGATACCAAAACTTCCTAGACCCGGGTCTGAAACGTTTAGCCTGGTTTGGCCTCCAATACTTTTACATGTAACTTGACTTGACCATTCCAACAGTGTTGTTTATAAAAACAAGCAAAACTGTCAGCGTTAAAAGGAAAAGCTCTTAAAAAGCCTAAATTTACTCAATTTGAGAGCTGACCAGTGATCAGGTTTGAATAGAGATCAAAATGAGCGCCGAAATCCAACCCGGCTTATTTTGTGTAGAACTTAATTGAACTATCCTGTCTGCTTGCTATTTAACAAATCATTATGTATGACAGCGTAATCAATGGCACAGTAGTAGATTGGTTAACGACCCTGTATGATTTACAACCCAAAAAAAAAAGCATCCCATAAATGCTCTGTTAGTTTTGGCATTTAAACCACAGACCCCCCTCTACAGCTGCTGTCTTGCTTCTCTTGCCACTAGACAAACTGTCTATCCATAACTCTTCTTTTTTTCCTCTGTCAATCTGAATGGCCAATTTCCTCTGAAACAGTCAAAAGGGCAGCCTTTAAATCTTGGCTGTCTCATGCGCGCTCTTACCAAGCCAGTGAATTTATTCTCCATGAATAATAGGTCATTTTTCTTTAGGAAATTGTTCAAAATGATGCTTAAAATGGTTCCTATACATCATTCCGGGCCTCTGAGAGTTTCTCACCCACTCTGCATACGGCCAAGCCAAAGGGAAAGCTCCAAGCTCAAGCCCACCCTCAACACCACGGTGCTATATAAAGAATAAAAGCATAACATATTAAAAATTTTACACTGCAAACATTTAGATACTACACACATTTTTCATCTGAGACACACATCCATTCAGTGTATAGATACGATTTCCTCCTGAATAACTCACTGCAGCTACAGTAAATCCGACATGAGCACGAACGTCTCAAACTAAAGTCTGGAAACGGAGGGTTTGAAGGAGCGGAAGTTATCGTGATGGGGTTTAAGGATGCGAACCCTAATTACAAAGAGAATAAAGAAAGGCAAGGGGAGATGTTTAAGAGCGGTGTATACTAAACAAAACGACTAATTTCACACTCTATGAACAAGATGTGCCAACAAACTCGCACTGTCTGGAGCGCGCAGCATCCTTGTGGAATTACACACAGCAGATTGAAGACACGCTCCTTTATTCCTCGGTCTCGTTCTAATTCTTCCTCATGTTCAATATCCTGCTCGAGGGAGGTTTATTTGGAGTAACGCACAAACCGGAATCCAATATCAGCAGTCCGGCGAGTGGGTTTTTACACTTAGAAGGAGTAGTCGGTTCGCTCAGCGGCGATTCAGGCAGTTATTTCCCACAATTTTACAAAAGTTGTTGTGCTGAACTTAAAAATAACAGCGACTGATATGTGTGGAACTGACAAAGATCTGACAGTGGTGTTTAGAATTGACAAAATGTTTAAAAATAAACTCGACCTACTACAAATTTGATTGATGTTCCTTTACCATCTGCATCTGTACAAACGTGCACTAAATAGGGAATAAAATATAAAGTTTTACACCCTACGTAGTGCACTGTATAGGATTCACCTCATATACTCCACTATAATACAGCTTGTTTTTAAACAGCTTTACAGTTCATCATACTTAACTAATACTTATCTCATTAAAACTCTAAATTAAAACGAATGCAGTATTAATGAAGTTCATTTTAATTATCTGGCATTACGGAACAGGAAGCTTATGTGTAGCAAACTGTGGGGTCTTTATTATCTTCATAATGAGTCATAAAGTGTCGTAAAGCACTCCTTGGGTATTTTGCACGGACAGTGAAAGGTTATTGTCTCTGGTGTGAGAGTTTGTATACCATCACAATAAAATGTGTTTATGGGATTAGAAATCTTACATGGAAATAAAATGCGAACTGGAACACGATATTTTCCAAAATTTAAGAAAAAAAACAACAACAATATAACAGATTCAATGTGTAGAAATTTTAACTACAAGAGAGAAATCTTCACTAACTGATTTTCATGCCTAAATAAACTGAATTAGCAAAGTTTTTGTTTTCATCCCTGAATAAACCGATTGAACAAACTGACCTTAAAGGACAACACAAGACTCTGTAATATCAAAATGATTTTAAAGTAAAAGTTCACATATTGCATATGAAAACGTAACAGTTTTTCCTCGTTTCTGAAGCACTAGTGAGCTTAAAAAAAAAGCCATGACTTAGTGCAGCCCGTCCTTTAAGCCTGAAGAACTCAGAGAGAATTTCCTCAGCTGATCCAGGAGGACCAAAAGATTGAAGCGGATTGGTTTATTGTGGTCACATGATCGGCACTACGCCTGTGGCATTCTGAAAAGTTGGGAGATTTTCATCTTGCTGTGACGTATTTAAAATAGCAAAATTGAGCAGGCAAAAACGGTGTGGTTGCTGAACGGAGACACTGACCTTTCCTTTGAACGTTTGAATTGAGACGTCCTCACCGCACATGGGACATGATGTACACCGAGTCTCGCGTTTCCGTAGCCAAGGACAAAACATGAGAGCCTGTTAGCCGATAGATAACTCTATCGAACGGGTTAGCAATTTTGTAACTCGCTGGCTGTCATCGTCGCCATGACAGTGATGTCATAGAGGGAAACACGGATTACAAAAGTACAAAACTTACAAGTTATTGATTTTTATTTCAAAGTAGGAAACACTTTATTACACAGTATTATTGCAGTCCTAATACAAGATGTGGGCTGGGTCAGGACTGACTTGATGTCTGGTCCAGATCCGGACTCTATATTGTTATTAATATATATATTGTTTTGCTCAGGAGGTGAGTATTATTGTGATCAGAAGCTGTTCTGTTTCTCATACACAGGTTATCTCCGACTTACGAGTGAAGTTCCGTTCTGGGAGCACGTTCGTAAGTCAGATTTGTTCTTAAGTCTGACAAAGTGAGTCTGATACACCTTTGGCATGAATATACAATATAAAGCATACCAATCCACTTTAATAAATCTGTCCACTTCCCCACACTGTAACTGCACCTAGGAAACAGTAAAGTGTGAAATCTAACAGGGTTGTCTCTGTGCATTTAAATCACGAGGGAAATCCCAGAAAAAGGGAAAAGAGGGAAAGCTGTTTTCACTGTATTGGACTGTGAACTCTTGTTTTGTTGAGTATTTATTCACCTACAGGACAGCTTTACAGCATAACCATTTTCCATCATCGCGCTCCCGGATTAATTTATTGAAACCGGTGAGGGTGAGGCAGACTCACCCCCACCCTGCCTTTAATTCTTGTTAATAAAAAGTAACAATAATAAAAAATATATTCACATTTCCAACCAGGTCAAAATTTTCGTTCAAACCTCATCACTTACTGTGAATTTCTGATCATGTTTTATCAAGCTTCCAGGTTATTTGTACATATATGTACATTTTCTTTCAAAAATAATTATTGCACAGTTAAGCATAAATCTGTGACGCATTAAATCCTTACAGAATTGAAGCAGTGAGTCAAACTGTTCTAATATCAAACTAAAACGGAGAAAAAGAAAATAACCCGAGTGGTGTTTGTTCTCTGCTCGGATCTGGTATTGCGTGTTTTGACAAAATAATGTCGTGATTAATTATTTTAATATCTCACAACTTGAGCCATCCCCATCAGTTGAGATGTGAATCACGAGGTGAAGTCTATTAATTCTTTTTCGTGGGTGTCGGCTCATTGGCTGAATAAAAACGGAGTTTAATGGACGACTATGGGAGCAGCTCAACCTCATCTTCTAGCTACAGTATAATCAGTCATCACTCGTCACTGGAGTAATCAGTTCTATTGTAGATACATAATTACTGATAAAATGAAGCAGGTTAGATTGCTAGTGTGTGTATGTGCATATGCACACCAGGGTGCACGCCCACGCTTCCTTATCCCAGTTTTGCCAACAGGAAGTAGCGGTGCCCTCCCTCCAGCTTTCCATCTGCCCCTATGGAGCCATACTGTAATGACCACCATGCACAAAATCATCCATGTCACAAACACACACACACACACACACTCGAGCTAATGTAGCTAATCAAGTAGAATTATCTAGTACATTATTTATCTCATTAATTAACCATTTGTCCATTAAGGGTTTTATGAAGTAGCAGATTTAAATCAAACATCATCAGTCCTGTCAAGGCAATTCTGATGTTTATGACTTTCTCTGAGCCGCAGCTCCCACCTCCTGAGCTTAAAGCTTGCACAGAATGACGTCAAACTGTGTGCTGATAAAGAAAGAGATCTGGCTTTGAAATCGAGCCTTGACTATTTTTAGCTGTTGTACTTTAATCCATTGTCATAGATAACAGTGCGTCAGAAACCCCAGGACTACAGCTGTCGGAGACACTGAACACCTCTGCATAATTAGATTCCGTTCGAGTGTGTAATTTAGCAGCACAGTGCTAAACCGGACGCTAGCTAGAAGTCTCCTTAACTTAACTTAGGCCACGTACTCCTCCACCCCTTTGGCGTACAGATACCCTGGAGACTGTGCCCAATTTCAAACCAGTTCTTTGTTTTTAGACAGCCAAAGCACCGGCCCAGAACAGAAAAAACAAAAACAAAAAACAGTTCCATTACTTTCGGGACCAACACTTTGCTGGCTAGAACAAATAACCGCGCTTACGTCCAGGGCTGGTGGCGGGATTATCTTGACCAAATAAATGTTTGTAACGTGACCAATATAAAAAAATATATGCATTGGACAGCTCAAAGGCTTTCTAGTAATGATAAAGCCAGGAGAACTAGCCATGCAGACGTTCGTTATTGTAGTTGTTGTGCTTGCTGCTAGCATTTTTAGTAGAGACGTACACGGACGTACTGTATACGGTGATGTAATGACGTGACTCTTTAGCCAATGGAAAAAACAAAGCCAGTTCCTTTAGAGGTTCGTTATTGCGCTGGCTCTGAAGCAGCATAAGAACGAAACACCTGGTTCACTTTGGTGGAAAAGGGTTACGAGCATCTGATTTTTGTTCTCGTATGCTTTTCTGGCTGCAACCTGAAAAAACTGTGAAAGCTGCAATCTCTCCAGACTTCAAGTGATTTCATAAAAGGGAACACAAACGTTTGAGCGCTGCGGTACATTCACCATTCTGAAGCAAAGTAGTGACGCGTTCGATTCCCGCCTCGGATCTGCGTGCATGGAGTTTGGACATGGAGGAAACCCAACAAGCACAGGGAGAACATGGTTCCCGAATTGCGTTCCCGAATTGCGTGTAGTGTAGTGCAGTGCACGCCTTGGGATGGACTAGCATCCTCCTGTCCACCAGGGTGTACACCGCCTCGTGCTGCAAGTGTCCTTGGATGGGCTCCAGGTCCCCTGCAAATGTTTGAAGGATAAAGCGGTCTAGAAGATGAGTGAATGAATGAAGAAAAAGGTCTGTGGTTTGTTTGTTGCCAAGTCAGTCAAAAGCCGTTCTTGTGTGAACACTGGTGGTTCTACACTTGGTGACTAAACATGGCAAACTCTGTAGCTAGTAAAGCTTCTGAGTCAATCACACACTAACACATCATGGGTGATGGAGTATATTTATGATTAAGGGCATACAGATTGTAGGGAAAATGCCTCTTTGAGGAATAGTAAAAAAACAAACAAAAAAAACATAATAAACAATGACCTTCATGTCTGTAAATGAATAAAATAATAAGACGAGGCACAGGGTTGGTGTAAGCCTCTAGGCATTTACAGCAGTGCACTCCAAGTGTCAGTTTTAATACGAAATCTTTATTTAAACATCCCGAGGCTTTATCTGTGTAAAAAAGCCCAGCCATTTTTTTTGTCTGTGTGTGTGTGTGTGTGAGTGGGAAATGAGAGAGAAGAGTTTCCACACAGGACCGAATCGCATTACTCGCACGTACTCTGGATTCATTTAGCAAGATTTACAGCGTACATTTCAGGTGTATAATTAGCCAAATCAGTCTCAGTCTCAGTCTAATCAGTCGCCATGCTAGTGTTGGAGGCTGAGTAATTTAGTGCACCACGCGCGTGTGTGTGTGTATGTAAATTTGAAGCACTAGTGGATTTTTGCAAATGTGTGCTTTTATTTGTGAGTGAGCGGATCAGTGTAGTCAGCTCTTACGGTCGGAGACAGAGTGTCCCGCAGTCCCTTCACTTGTCTCTTTGTTGGATCACTATAGGCATCGGCAAGAGAAACCTATAAGCACGTAACTCACCGATTCAATTCTGACAGAGGTGTGTGTACGAGTATACGTGGCGGTTGATCAGTTTTTATGAGGGACACTTTACCTACACGCTCTCAAAGAACTGAGACAAGAACACAGACATCACCAGTAAACTAATCTAAAGTGCTTCTCCTTCAAATTTACATTACGGCATTCGGCAGACGCCCTTATCCAGAGCGACATACATTTTCTTACATCTCTTTATAGATCTGAGCAGTTAAGGTTTAAGGGCTCAAATGGGACAACATGATGGTGGTGGTGGAGTTTGAACGTCAGACCTTCCGATCATTAGTCCAATGCCTTAACCATTGAGCTACCCCTGGAGGGGCAATGCAAGTCCTGAGTGCTGATCACTAATCTCATCCCATCTTGTATAAATAAATGTACTCATGAGTGTAGGAGGAGTTTCTCTGGAGTTTCCTCACATCCACCATTCGGTTCTCTTTTATCAGACGACAGCCAAACAAAGAGGGTGAAAACTAACACATGCTTCCTCTGCGACGTGTGAATCCAGCCAGCTGCGGTTTTTACATGACACACACTTGGAGGAAAGCACTGTCCGCCCTCTTCTGCGTACATGAACCCACACGAGTCTGTGATTGGTTAATGTCGCGGTGAGTGACGGAGTAAAATTATAGAGAACGCAGTCACTCAAACCCAGAGTTGGATGTTGGAGTGGAAAAAGTGGAAACTCCTGCAGAGAAAGAAAAAAAAGCCGACCTCAACTAAACTTCACTGAACGTCTTTGGGATGAACTGGAGCGCATCCAAGATTCAAAGAACTTTATTAATCCCAGGGCGAAATTGCTTAATTCCAACATCCAACATCCTCACTAATGCTCTAGTGGAAATCCTTCACAGAATTCAAAGAGGAGCCTAAATCTGGAACCGGATGTTTAAAAAAACAATTTTTAAAAAAAGCACATATGGACATTATGGTCAGGTGTCTACAAACACTTGGGTCCAAAAAAGGTCAGGAAAAGATCAGAAAGTTCATTTAGATAAAAGGAAAATAAAAAACCATGACAGGCTGGATCACACACATACAACTACCGCTCAAAAAATTGGAATGAATTTTCATGCAATTCACAAACAATTTGATCCATTTCACAAACAATTAAAGTTCTGACTGTAATGGAGCGACCAGCACAGTCTCCGGATCTGAACCCTATTGAGCTGCTGTGGGATCAGCCTCACCGTATGGTACAGAGAAACACTCCATCAAGCCGATCCTTCTTGTGGGAGGGAGATGCTCCAGGAAGCACGGGGTGAAATCTCATCAGATTATCTTGATAAATATCATCAGATCAGATAAGATCTTGGCAGCTAGATTGCCTGTGGTCTGCCAGGCTGTAATTACTGCAAAAGGTGTTGTGTTTTTTTTTTTGTTGTTGTTGTTGTTAATGAAGGCAAAGTTTGAAGAACACATTCAACATTTCCATCAAAAATCATTATTTCTAACTCTCACAATCTCAGCATGTCTTGTTCTTTTGCTATTCAGAATAATTGTGTGCGCGTTTCATGTTTTGGAAAACAATAAATGTCTAAGTGATCCCAAACCTTTGAGTGACAGTGTAGCTTGCGGTGTATGCGGAGGAACAGATTGGGAGAAAAAAAATAAATAAATAAAAATCTGTAGACGCAAGGAACTGAAAATGGTGTTGAATTGTGACGTGACAGCATTTAGAGATGTCAACATTAGTGATCTGCTTATGTGATCGCTGGAACAGCATAAAAAAAAATTCACTTCTGCTAGAGAACCTGGGCGTTTGGTTGAGATCCTCCAGCCACTGGCAAGCCCCAGGCTAAAAGAGAAGTTTGTGTGGAGTGAAGCATTAGTGCAAGAAGTGTTCTGAGTGCTCTAAGCCTCTCATTAAGCTCGGAATGAACGGCTTTCATCGCAGCACTGATATGCTAATCGGCGTTGGTCCGCAGACATCATCGCTATGCCGTGAGCTACAGCTGTTCCGCTGGGTTAAAGCGGTAACGGCTACGAATGAGCGCGAGGCATCTGAAGATCAAGAAGCAGCGGCGCTGATTCGAGGGAAATATGAGAAGCAGCCTCGGTGTGTTGCTACAACCAGTCAGACAGGATTGAGACCTGAAGGCACTTTGTTTGACATCCGAGGCAAATGCAGTCTGGGTGATTGTGCACACACACACACACCTCTCTGTTACACACTCAGACTATCTCTGGCTTGCGAAGAGGAAATCATGATGAGATTAGCTCGGAGAGCTGCGGAGAACACTGGAGAGGAAATCTGCACAGCTGTCCCAGTCTTACAAATGCACGCAAAACATCCTCGAGCTACACAAATTCAGTCCAGACATGCTGATCCGTTTCCCTCACAGTCTCGGTCCTGCCAGCAAACAAACTCATGGAAGGCCTCCGGTGTCCCGGATCCGACAGCCGAGTAGCAGAGGAGCAGGTGTGGCTCTCAGCCCATCCTGAACAAACCCTGAAGATTGCTGAGCACCGATTACACGCGGCGAGTTGATGTAAATGTTTCACCAGTCGGTCTCAATTAAAAGTCCTCGAGACACCTGTGAGAAGATCCGCATAAATAGGGACACCTAATATACAGGGTAAGATGTTTTCAGAGCGCAGCTTTAATATATATATTTACTTTACACTTTATAACTATACAATCGTTTTGCAGTTTGCTCTCGACGCCCGTCTTGATTACGTCCTTGTTGTGCTAATCAGGCTCTTTATTCAGTCTGGTCTCGCTGTGGATTTTCATTGTGTTTTTGAGTGGACAGTGATTCATTCTTAAATACGACTTACAAATTGATTCTTCTTATTAGATTTAGGCTACCAGATTAAAAACGCTGATGTTGGGCAATAGTTGTACGGAAATATTTGCATAGTTACAAGAAAGAAACGCTTAGTATGTTCATACCTGTGCCCTCACCCAGAAAGTACGAATCGCATTCTCATTTGCATTTAGTGACGCCCATAAATCTCCATAAAAGGTCATGTGCACCTACGGCTAAGAGAACGAAACAAACACTCAGGGTAAAGGCTAAAAGGCAGAAGTGAATGTTTTTGACAATGAGGTTAAAAGGGCTTATTTCTAGATCAACAAAAATACTGGTTATGATAATAAGCAAAGCATTAAAACCTTCCATCAGCTGAGGTGTTTGATTATGTTGGGTCCTCCGTTTATACCCTATGGGGTAAAAAGATACACTGAGCAGAAGATATATCAATTTGCGCCAGCTAGTTGATGTTATATCGTAGGCCAGAGCAGTGCTTTACCGTGACTTAACCACATTGATAATAACCTACCTTCTGACTTTAGTATGTTTTTAGTTTTAAGGCACACAACTTTATCCACTTCTTTCTGTATCAGGTTCAGTTAGCGGATATTTTAAATGCGACAAACGGTATGAGTCGCGGTTATCAATTTGTATTCATAATGGAGAAACCCCAAGCGTAAAATCATGCTTCGTATTATTATTATTATTTTAGTTATTTTTAGTAGTTTTTTGGAATAGTATTCTCACATAAGAACACGTACGACATATTTTATGTATGATTCGACTTTACAAAACAGTATAAAAAGTTTACTACCTTAGGGAACGCCAATTAGCATTTTGGAACGGCAATTAGCCTAATCTGCATATCTTTGGTTCTGTGGGAGGAAACTGGAGTACCCGGAGGAAACCCACCAAGAACGGGGAGAACATGCATCGAACGATGCATCGAGGGAATCGAACCCTCGAAACCAATGCAATACAGTGCTGCCACTGGTGAAGCTAGTTAAGTGAAAATAACAGCTCTTACCCAGTACACTGTTGTTGATGTTTAGCCGCTACTGATCATTTACAGCTATGGATTTCTTTGCGATGAAAAACGTCTCTTACATACAGTAGCTAGCTAATGTACTTTGTTGTGTCTTGTGCTTGTTTTTCACATGCAGTAGGTAAATAAAAATGTTCTAACATTCCCTGATTGCTACTTGTTTCAGCATCAATCTATCAGGAATCTATCAACCAGTACAAAAACAGAGATAAGATCAATATCGATGCATCCCTGTTCGAAATGAGCTCGGCTTTAAGATCGGTGAGCTGCTGGTCAGCATCTGTTACTCGTGTCGTTATGTCTGACACGTTGTACTAACAGTCAAAACAGTCAGCCAGACCGCACATGGATCTTGGTATTAAATTATTTCAACGTGTGCGCCGCCGAAATGACGGCGAGCCAAATCGAGGAGGAGAAAAGAGGGGGAAAAAAAAAGTCACACAGCGACTGGAGCCAAAGTTCCCTAAACAGTTGTGTTGCTGCCGTTTATTATTTTTACAATCGGTAGCGCGATCGAAAGCTTTTTATAGACTCACTGTCTGAGAGATTTATGACAAAAAGCGAGCTGTAGGTGATCCCATTTTATGCAGCCTTATCCCATCCAAGAGAGTTTATTAGAGCAAAGCTTTCAACAGCATTTGACTATATCGATCATAATACCTCTTAATAAGCTCCGGAGAAGATTGCGTGCCACGACTCCGGGAACCAGAGTGCTACGGTTCGGTGATAATTAGCACTGCGTGCATCGCTGTGAAGAGGCGACGAGTGTGTGTGTGTGAGGGACGAGCGACGACATAAATCCCACCGGGCACAAAAGTGTTCCGTCAAACAGACAAGAGGAGGAAACGATAATCAATCCGGCCAAGCAGGATATTTTTCAAAGCTCCTTTTTGAGTCACTATTACAGGAGGATGGATTAGAAGAGAGAGAGAGAGAGAAAGCTCGGAGGAAAAGAATGAATGCATTGGAAAGCAATAAACGAAAACGTTTTTAGACTGAATATTGATACACGATATACATCACAGAGAATTGTCTTTGAAATGGATAAAGTGATCAGCCACGTTTGAGACGTCATGAGCACTTTTATTAAAACTGACTTAAGATGCAAAAAACTGTTTCATTTCCTGATTGAAACATGGAAATTAAAACTATACAAATAAACAAGTTATATTAAATAAAAAGAAAAAAAAATAGGTCCATCTCTGTGAATGATCCATCAGTTCTTATCAACGATCATAACAGATTGATTAAAAGTTTTATACTGAGGGTGACTGCAGAGTTCCCGGAGTGTTAAACAGAGAAATAAATCCATATTGACGACATGATGAACTGATGCTTACTTACTTTTTCGAGCTGTGAATAGTTTGTGGCGCACTATAACACAATCTTCACGCTGCAGGTTTTAAGGCCGATAATGCTGTGCTGAAGAATATTTTACAAATTGTATCATCTCAAATTCTTTTTTATATATATATGTAAACACCGGGTATAGACGAAGGCACAGAACAAGAGTGGGGCCGGATGGATTCAGAGGAAAAAAAATGCTTGATGTTAGACAACATCAAACAATATTGAGTTAAAAGCCCTAAGTGACTTACAGTGGCGTGAAAAAATACGTTTATATGATTATAAATATATAATCAGGAAGGGGCACATATGCCCCTATCATACACTGTTTACAATAGTAATACAATAGTTACAATAGCAATCAGGTGGCAATCTGACAAAACTACACATTAAGGTGCAGGAATTTGTAAAAAAAAACAAAAAAAAAACGATTTACTGTTTCTGATTGTATATAAAGGTGGAAACTTGAGTAACTCTATATAACGTGCACCAGCAAATTTATATATTATTAAAAGAAAATGAAAGGATATGAAGGCGGCATGGTGGTGTAGTGGTTAGCACTGTCGCCTTGCACCTCCAGGGTCCGGGTTCGATTCCCGGCCAGGCTCGA
>JAQMYK010000035.1:26381444-26399344 GCA_030014345.1 Clarias buthupogon | reverse complement strand
CGAGCCTGGCCGGGGAATCGAACCCAGACCCTGGAGGTGCAAGGCGACAGTGCTAACCACTACACCACCGTGCCACCTGACCAGGGAATAAATGAAAGCAAAAAGTGAAAATGCATATGAATTCACAGCTGAACTGACGAGACAGCACAGATACTGATCTTTCTTTGGATGACAGCTTTATAGCCAGTATAGAGCATAAGAAGAAGAGATGTGAGTCTGTCATCTTATAAACTTTGTCTTCTTCCTTTCTGGATTTGTTCATGCAATCTCTGTTGACTTGTCCTGCATTCTAGCTTCCATCGTATCTCCAGTAAATATATAGCTGAAGTGTGTGGTGTCAAATCTCACTCGTGGCGATAAAAGACTTTGTGTTTACGGCGAGGCAGGCAAAAAGCCAAAAAGGTTTTTTGGAATGGACTGTGAGGACCCAGCCAGTGTGTCGAGTGCTTGCGATTCCTCTTTAGTAATCGAGTGTCATCTCGATTGCTCGAATATCTCTACAAACCCCCCCTCAAACTGAGAATGAAAGAAACATGACCCCACATACTGTACACGCCTTGAGAGTGTTACAAAGCTCGGGGGGGACAAGTTATAATAGAGTAAAAGCCCGGGGCCAAACACAGCAACCACGTCATGCTATGTTAAATCTCCTTAAAGTACAAGTGATGTGCCTTTGGCTTCTGGAAGACGAAAAAAAAAAGATGACTTTCTCTCTCAAACTGTAAACTTACTTGTTTTGGCTCAATACCAAACTACTGACATGGATACTTATACCGCGTTATGTTCCATGATATCGATACTGAAAAACGATACTCAACATTTCAACACGTTTTACCCGGAAACAGTTCATTAAAGAAATCAGTAATCTGAGTGTGAGGACATTGATATGCATGTGCTTCGTGCGACCCGTGACACGCTGTAGGAAATGTGCGGCACTCTCCTGGCTGGCAGCAGGGAGGAGCGGCTCTTCTACACACACGGAGCGGTGACGCAGCAAACAAGGAGCTGCGTCAGGAGAAGGAGGTGATGAGATTGGATCAGACGGCCCCGAGACGAATTCTCTCCAGAGAGCTGTGCTTCTGCCGGATCATTAAAATGTCATTAATAAAGAACCTGTCAACTGGCTGCTCACTGAAAGAAAGTGGATGTGAGAGAGAGTGTGTGTGTGAGAGACAGAGAGGATAAGGAAAGCATAAGGAAAGAAATAATGTGTATGCAGTCGGTGGTTTATCTACAACAGCTCGTCAGGCAGGTCCTTCCTTTTCTACTACGCGAAATATCCACCTGTCTCACATCCTTTCCCTTTGCACCCCTACACTATCCTCAACATGCACGACAGGCCTATTATCAGACAACCACTATGATGATGATGATGATGATGATGATGATGATGAAGTCACCTGCTGAGAGAAAGCATCACAAAATCAATCCGTCTCTCTCCTGAAGAAAAGCTTCTCGCACCTGCAGGCGGTGCAATCACGGCCGCGCTACAATTCGACATGAGCACGGGAACACGCGCGGAGATCGATAGCAGGGGTGCTTTGGGAAGTGTTAGCCGCGGTGTGCGGAGCTCCTATTTCTCTCCTCCGGCGGGGAACGCGCGCCGAGCCCGCGGCTGCTATTACTGGAGAGAATGAGGTGGGGAAAATGGGCAGGTAGCTAATAACACCCTGCTGATTCATAGCAGATACACCTGCCAGGACAGACCTGAGGGTTTACAGCACGCTGGAGGGCAGCACCATGTTGTCTGAAATGATGGTCATTATTACTCTGCACAACATAAACCACCATGACTATTTATCACAATTATTGCGCTAAAATCAGTGGGTTTTCTTTTTTCCAAAACACACTACATAATACAATAAAATACATACATTATTAAAAAATGCAAATGTACTGTACAATTAAAACGTGGAGCTTGTGATTTTCTCACCCCATTAAACATGTTCACAAAATATGCTTTAGCTCCATTCACCACTCCTACTGTTAATGCATTTAATAATATGAGTAACCCTCTAAAAAGCGCGCGTTAGAGAATCACAATATGAAAACAGACATGCTAGATGGACTGCTGTGCTGCCTGCCGATGTGTGAATAGTTTAGATTGCACCACCTGCAGGATTATAGAGGAATAGCAACTGCTTAGATATCTTATCTTATCTTATCTAATCCTATCTTAGATACTTATTGAACAGGAGAACACACATACCCGGGCAGCGGAAGGAAGAAACCTCGGGTCATATCTAGGAGCAAGATAAAGTGCTCTCAAGAGAATGAGAATAATTGACTGTCACTGAAGAGACTGCTAAATGAGAGATAAGAGATAACTAGGTGCAAACTTTTTGCACTGAACACCAAGAACACTTCCTGTAATACGAGGCATGGGAATCAACAGAGATCAGACGACACGACGTCATCGCGATACTCAGGTGCTGATTCCATTTGTATTGCGATCATGATTTTATAAATATTCCAATTTGATCTTTTAAAAAAATATATTTTATTGCAATTCAAACACACAGGATGCTGTGCTGCCTGTCAATGCATGTACAGACTAGAGTGCACCACCTGCAGGATTATAGAGGAACAGCAACATTTTACCGCCTTAAATGCAAACATATATTAATGTAAAATTAATTAAAAAAAATAAAAAAAAAGATCTATTTAAAAAAAAAAAAAAAACTTTGGGTTAATTTTGGGTTTTCATTAGCTGTAAACCATAATCTCCAAAAATAACACTTGAAATATCAGACTGAGTTTTACTTTGCATTACTGGAGGAAAAAAAAAAAATCATAATCAACTTATCAATAATATTCAAATTTATTGAAATGCACCTGTATAGTAATGTAAAATTTATTTTAAATAATGTATCTCGAGTCATTTTGGGCATATAGGAATAGTCACAAAAAGAACAGTGATACATAACTGAAAGTCTCTAAAAGGTGCCTTTATATTGTTTTAGGAAAAAAAAGTCCTTTCATGCCTAACAAAAGCTTCCTTTGCAAAATGTTCCATTCCAGCTCTGGTCAGGCCTGCAGTGGATCGTGCTGGGATGCCAGATCATCATGGAACACCGAGACCTCGCATGCATTCATGCCAAATTAAAGTCAACATAAAGGCGCGGAGGACAGCAGAAAACAAGACAGGCGATCATGGCTGTGACGAACTACCTGCACGTACAGTAACCTGATGTCGCTATCTATCCTGGAGTCGTGAAACTGTGAGGAGGCAATTCTACCACTGTTTAACTTTTTACACTATACAAAATAAAAAAAGGGTGAAAAATCTGTGTTGGTACTGAACACACAAAAGGCAAAAGTTATTGTGTCATGGGAGAAACGAGTCCATCAGAAACCTCTACGTGAATGACCAGATCAGCAGATGAATGGTGATCTGACACAATGATTAACACAATGTCTGGACCAGAGCGAACATTTGTGCTTTGTCTTTTCGCTGAGCAATGGGGGGGAAAAAAAAAAAAAAAAAAAAACACACCTCAAAACTATTTTCACCAAATTCCCAAAGTCAAATTGCCCTTTTACATTGACTGTTTCTTTCATTTTCACAAAAAAACGTACACAAAGCCCTACAGTGGTAGATGAAAGGAGATGGGTTGTTTTTGTATGCAAAATATCAGAATAACACAAAAACAGTTTTCTAATCACATTGAAATCACAATGACATTTTTAAAAACTTTTTTGAAACACAAATATTGCTGTTCTTTTATTAGAAGCAGATGTAAGATATCTGGTGTAAACAATGATCACTGGAATAGAGGACTGAACACTGGACAGAGTGAAATCCAGAGATCTGGAGCCCTAACTTTTAACCATCTACATACACCTTGTTTTGTTGTTCGTTTCTAGCTTCAGAAATCTACTTGGGATTCGCTCCGCCACATCCACCTGCAGCTCAGGACTAAAATGACAGACTCTCGAGATTAAATTGTGCACCATATGCAGCTCTCACAGATTACAGACATTAACATGTTTCTGCGTGTTCGCTCTTACGAGTGCTACTTAAAAGCAGAGGCAAAATCTGCACGTTTTTTTAACTTCTGGTTGCATTTTTCCATCTAGCCAGGCTTGTGAAATTAAATAATTGTGTCCAGTCAAGGAGACAGCTTCATGTCATGTCAGCCAACATAGCCAATTGTTGCTTTGTAATAAAATGATGATGGTAGTGGTGATTATGTTTGCACTCCAAATAAAGTCCTTACCATTTTTTCCCCCTCTATACAGTGGAACCTCGGATTACGAGCATAATTCGTTCCGGAAGCAGGCTCGTATTTCAAAACACTCGTAAACCAAATTTAATGTTCCCATAAGAAATAATGGAAACTCGAATTATTCATTCCACGGCCCAAAAAATAAATACATAAAAATAATTAATACAAAATACAAAATTAAAATAAAAAATTAAACAAATTAACCTGCACTTTACCTTAAAAAAAGTAAAAATAAATCCCGACAGATAAGTGTTTCTGTGTATGTGTGTGAAGCTAAAGTAAGAGAAGAGGAGGAATTAAAATTTTCACACTCACACACACACAGGAATCACAACGGAATCACTGCTGTAGAGTAAAAATAAAACAAATTAACCTGCACTTTACCTTTGAAAAGAATCGCGACAATGCAGTGTTTCCATTAGAGAGAGAGAGAGAGAGTATGAGTGAGTGAGTGAGTGAGTGAGTGAGTGAGTGTGTAAAAGCGAGGGAAGGAGGGGTGTGTGCGTGAAGGCGAGAGGAGGTGTGTGTGTGTGTGTGTGTGTGTGTGTGTGTGTGTGTGTGTGAGTGAAGGGGGACGGTGTCCAGTGACAAAGTGCAGGCTGATACAGAGAGGGAGAGAGAAAAGACTTTCTCTTAAGACTTTCTTTTGCTTTTCACGCACGCACACACACACACACACACACACACAAACAAATACAAAATATATGTTTTATGCTCACACACGTGGTCACAGTGTTATAGTAAACAGTACACGTGTGCACGGATGTTGATTATACCAGTAAGGGACACTAAGACCCAGCAGGGGAGACGATTACCCACAATTCCGCAGCGCAAGAGAGAGAAAACCCGTTGGCTCAGTTGTGATCACGTGACGCTCGGCGTCCAAACAAGAAGCGCATGCGTGATACATGATACTCGGTACTCGTATACTTGTTCGTTTTCCAAGTCAAAAGTTCATTAAAAATCTTTGCTCGTCTTGCAGAACACTCGTAAAGCACGTTACTCGCAATCCGAGGTTTCACTGCATTTAGAGTTCAGTGTTTTGTTTTTGGTTTTTTTTTTCCTGTTCCTGTTGACGATTTGTACGCCAGGCTGTGCTGGAACGGTCCAGAGAGCATGGTGAAGATGAAAGGAGTGTGGAAAGCTGCAGAATTTTAGACCAGATGTAATTACTGACCCGATTTGACCTGAATCAACATCTCCAATGAAGCCAGGGAAAAACGCAACCTCTTGAAGAAATTCTGTCTCTCTTTGATTTTGCCTAATTTTCTCTTTATTTAGCTGTAAGCTGATCCATATGTACCAGCTCGTCCCCCCCCTCTGTTGCATGACAGCTACCAATCTGGATGGATGAACTCCTGTCTTGTGCCTGATAATAAAATCTCAGATGCCTGTGATTATCTCTTACTCCTCTGGGAGAAAGTGACACACGCTGAGACCAGCCAATTACGCTCTTATAGACTCCCAGCCATGGACTACTGCACCGTCATCACAACTCAACCTTGTGATCTGCTGATGATGGGGTAAACGGGCAAATGCTTAGAGATCTCGACCACTCGAGAGACTGGGAATACTTATTGAACGAGAGAACACACACACACAAAGCCTGGCCATCTGTGGACGGAAGAAACCTCAAGATAAAAAGTGCTCTCTCAAGAGAACAAGAATAATTGACTGTCATGGAAGACACTGCAAAATATAAAGAGATAACTAGGTGCAAACTTTTTGCCCTGAACACTTAGATGACTTCCTTAAATACTGGGGACGGAAATCACCAGGGACCGGACGATACAGTATCATCATGATACCCGGGTGCTGATTCAATTTGTATTGTGATGCGGTAAATATCCCTTGGTTTTATAAATATCATGATTTTATGTATAGGTGTATATATTTTATCAAATTTTGTTATAATGCTAAACAAACGTAGCAAATAATTCGCTCCTACCACACAGGATGCTGTGCTGCCTGCCGATGTGTGAATGGTTTAGAGAGCGCCATCTGTAAGATTATAGAGGAACTGCAACCTCAAATGCTAACAATTAAAAAAAATAAAAATAATTAGAAGAAGAAAAAAAAAAAAAGGCAGATTTGAGTCGTTGTGAGTCGATACATGAATTGCCACACAAAAGAAACATGATACATCACTGAATTACCTTTTTTTCACCCATCATCATTAAATACCAGAGTCAAGTCCTTGGCATACCATGCTGTACTCAACACACGCACACGCACACAGTGAGAAAGAAATACAGCTCAACAAACATTCCAAGTGCAATGATCTCTTGCTGGGAAAATTCCCCAGAGGTAGAACAAGAAACATAACGCAGACTGGAGAGAGAGAGAGAGAGAGAGAGACAGAAGAGACAGAAGGAGAGAGAAAAGAAAAAAGTGTCTATAGCTGTAAGCAGGGTGGATCCTGAGCCAATAAGAAAAGCTGGACTTGAGACAGGACTGACCTGACTGCTGAGCTCATTTACATAAATACTCCAGTGTCTTTAGACCTGATCTCTATCAGCTGCATGAGCTGCAGTGTATCATCATCACAGGACTCGAATTTCAACATACTCCCCTGTGCTGAGGGGGAAAAAAAAGAAGATCTGTTTAATCAGAAGTGACGTCAGGATGAGTGTCAAGTTTTGTCCATGCTCAGGAAAGACATGTTTTTGTAGATTCCTTTCTTTCAGTTTTTAGTCTAATGTGTTTGTAAAGCTCTCAGAGGAAGCTGCCACCGTTATGTTATCATTGTACTTGTGTATGATTTTTAAATCTATTTGGTGCTGCACAAATAATCACATAGAAAAAATTGATGTATGTACCCGTTTAATTGTTTAATCGCAAAAATTATTACAAGAAATATAATACAATATATATATATATATAGTACCATAAGTAAGTTTGGACACACATTGTAATGCAGTGTTTTTTTGTTTTGTGATTTTATTTTCTACATTCTAAAAATAATACTGGAGATTTTAAAACTATGAAATAGCACATATAGCATTACAGTGCATCCGGAAAGTTCACAGTGCTTCACTTTTTCCACATTTTGCTGTTACAGACTTATTTCAAAATGAGAATGGAACAAGAAGAAAAACCATCTTGTAGCATCATATTAAAAAAAAAAAAAAAAAAAAACTCGAAGCTGTAATTGGTGCCAAAGGTGCTTCCCCCCAAAAAAAACAACAAAAAAAAAATTCTCTCATGGTCTGAGAGTCCTTCAGGTGGCTTTTGGCAAGGAGTGGCTTCCTTCTGGCCAGTCTACCATACAGGCCTGATTGGTCCAGTGCTGCAGAGATGGTTTTCTTCTGGAAGGTTCTACTCTCTCCACAGAGAAACACTGGAGATCTTTTAAAGTGACCATAAGGTTCTTGGTTACCTCCCTGACTAAGGGCCTTCGCTCACTTTGGCCAGAGTATTGTTTATAAAATTTTGAGAAAAATAATAAATTGAATCCATTTTTAAATAAGTCTGTATCAGAGCAAAATGTTCACAACTACTCATATTCCGGGGAAAAGAAGAAAAAAAACAAGAGCAACACTCTCGTGTGCCTTCCTGCTTTATCAGCTATGGCCTTGTAGGTGAGAGGACGAGATGTTCTGGAATCGTTCTTGCGAGAACAGTATTGTGTCGAGTGCATTGGCAAAACTCATCAAGCTCCATGATGAAACTGTCTCACATGAAGACCTTCCCAGGAAAGCAAGACCAAAACTGACATCTGCTGCAGAGGAGACGTTCATTTAGAGTCACCAGCCTCAGAAATCACCAATTAACAACCAGCACCTCAGATTAGAGCCGTTATGAAGGATTTACAGAGCAGAAGTAGCAGATACATCTCAATATCAACTGTTCAAAGGAGATTTTGTATATTTTGGATGCCTTCAATGTTGTTTTATAGTCCAGAAGGAAATGATAAATCATGAAAGACAACTGAATTAGAAGGTATGTGAAAACTTTTGAATGGTCAGGAATTTATGTAAAGCAGGTCAATAAAAGTTCTTTTATAAATTTTTTTTTCCTTTTTTTTTTGTTTACAACACGGTTTGAGGTGCTAAATACGCAACTACTGGCAAACATCATCTTGATGTGATGATTTGTGTCATTATTTGCTGTTAGCCTAGATAAATACGTTTAACATTAATACTACAGTAAAATAATTTTTATTTTTTTTATATCATGTCAGGCAGCCTGCTAATCTGCTAATGGCTCAGGTGAAATAGAAAAATCAAAAAGAAACTGGGAAATAATCGACTTCAGGGTGATGAAGATAACTCTACTCTACGTCATATTGATTATCTTTCAATGACAGAATGCCTTATGTAATAACACTGGGAAAACTTTCATCATCAGTCTCCTAGAAAGATCTCTTTTGTTTGAATATAAAGGTTATGTACTTACTTCTCATTATATAGTCACACATTTGAAAAAGTCCATTATATATGATTTTTATTATCCTTTTTTTTGCTTGATTTTGAGTACAAAGAAATGCGCTATTGTTTTCATCATCGTTAAAAACTCCTTTAACAAAACTGTACCTTCAACAAAAAAAACGTGTAACACATTACTTCTTTACATTACTACTTCCCAATAAAATATGTAATACAATATTACATATAATAATACAATACTACATACATATACTAGATTACTGTGCAATATTTACAAATGCTGTCATATTTTTGGTACTTACTGTTTTAAGAACTCTTTATATTTGTTTTGTTTTTTTTTAGATTATTTATTACCTTTCCTTAGATAACAACTGTGAGCAACTGTAACCTAGCATAAGCAATTTCCCTCTGGGATTAATAAAGTTGTTTGAATCTTGAATCTTGAATTAAGACATGACGCGAGAGCTAACACACCTAAGGAGACTGCAGACACAGCACATCTTGTTGTGTAACAGAGATAAACTTCTCGCATTACTCTCGAGAGAGACTAAAAGAGACATGTCTAGGCGTTTCTCTGTGGAACCCTGTTGAACACAGATAAGCACGTTAACCTACGACTTCACCTCTGACCCAGCAAACATCTTCCAAAGTGTGTGTGTGCGCGCACGAGTGTGAGCTTCAGGAAGGCAAATGGCATGTGCTGAAACAGGCTGAAAAGGTTCAAAGTTCATCAGTTACCAGCTAAACAGGACAGGGTGTTTAAACACTTCCTTTTGGTTTAATGCCCTAGAGGGTTGAGGGGGGGATAAAGGCGGGGGGGAGGGGGGGGAGGGACAAAGATTTAAGTTAAAAATCAGCGCAGCAAGTATGGAGATAATGACTAAATCAATTCCACACACGAATCCGTTTTTATCAGTGGGATACTTTCAAAAATGTGTAGCATTTTCTCGGTTTGAAAAGGATCCCGGTGTGTTGGTCTTTTTCTGTGTGCTTCTTTTGTTCAGGTGAGAACAATCACACCCGGGTGCAGATAAAAAAATAAAAAAACACCAGGCTCGAGATGGCAAGCTGGTGTTTGTCTGCTTCCACGTGAGCTCCATAGTGACTCGATTGAGAAAGTGATTAGACTTGAGTGCATCGTGTCTTTGCAGGAAGTTAATCCCATAATCCAGACCGACATCATATAATAATAACAAAAGTATACATTTAAAAATACTACAATATATCCATCAGTCATTGAACAGTTTGTTAAACTGATATAATCTAACCAACATGTGATAAAGAAGAAGCTTTGATATAGTGACCTAACCTCAGGGTGATCAGTTTTGCCCGTAAGGTGCAGCTCTAGCTCGGTCTCAGAGTTTAAAAAAAAAAAAAAAAAAGGCTGCAGTGGATATGTGGTGTGAGCGATGTTGTACAGTGGGCTCTTTGTACTCCTTAGCTACGACTACAGCGAGGTAATCATGCATTAAAACATCTCACAAAGCACAGCAGCCAGTTTCTTGGTCTCTTTTTTTTCCCCCTTCTTCAAGCAAGGGAACTAAAAATAGCTAATGCAGAGACCCATTAAAGGAATCTGCTATTCAGTTTTGACTGAAGAACAGCGTGGGACACACACACACACACACACACACACACACACACACACACACACACACACACACACACACACACACACGGAAGGACGTTCTGGGTATGTTCTTTGGTAGTCATAGAAGCAGAACAAATAAAATTAGGAATTCAGGTTTTTGCTGGAGTGGAATCAGACGTCTATTTACCAAGTGAGACGAGGACTTTGACTTGGCAGCGGTTCACAGAAATTAAAAACTTCACTTTGATTAGTATATTATGTAAAACTGAGTTAAGTAAACAAATGATACGCTGGAGAATCTGAGTTAAAATGCAGAATCAGATGTAGGTCATTTGATGGACACCTTTAGCGCTGTCTCACTGCAAACTCACCTTTAGGAAAACTTTTAGAAACTCTCTTTTCAGCGTTAACGTCTAGACAGGAGATGCCGTGTTGTAACCTTGTAAGAGTGTCCACCGTGTGTGACATACTCTGTATTAACGTTAATTCAGGTTTCGAATTGGCAAAAAAAATGTCTTTATGCTTAGCGTTGTAGACCAAACAGCTATAACACTAACACCACATAACAGTAACACATTAACATTGATTATCGATTATATACCAGTAAACTGGTGACAGGATCACGGGCACCCGAGGCTCATCCATGTCTGGATCGATCGGACAAACGCAACTCGCTGAAAAAACAGTCCGCAGTAGAAAGCCACCAGGACGCAATAAGAAGGTGGCAGTGTGCACCTCGCTGCTTTGCGAGTCTCCATTAAACACGAAGAGTAGAAGAGAACAAGGAAGTCAAGCTTCACGCTATGCCTAATATTCTTGATATTTCGGAAAAACTGTCTCTCGCGGGCCTTCCAACTTTATTAGCTAAGGTTTTGTAGGTCTCGGGCACGTGCAGATTTTGGAGGAGACGGACAGGACTTATGACGTCAGTGGTCCACTTCCATGCTCGGGTACGACTGGCTTTCAAATCCATGCTCGAGACATGGGCACGGTTCCCAAGATTGCTTGTGTTCTCACTGATAAAAAACCAAACCAGGCTTTGGGGTCGAGAGTTCTCGGAAACAATCCCAGGTCGCTAATGAGAAAACGGCCTAAGGATACAGCCTTTTTAGTCTAAAAAAGTTGGGAAGGTTTAGTGTTTGTTTTTTGTTTGTGTAAAAGTACTTCTGGAAGAGTTAGGTGAGGAAACTTGGGGGAAATGTGTGAATAACTAAAATTGGGAGACAAATTAAAAATCTAAATAATTAATGAGTAAGAATTTCAATAAGTGCAGTTTCTTAATCTACAGTTTAATCCTCATTTAGGTTTAGAGTTTGATTTTCTGGTCTAGAAATTAGCTTTTATATTGTTTCCATGTGCAATAAGGACTTATGTGCAATAATGTCTCATGAAATGGATTGTTGTCAACCTACCTCATTTAGAGTACAACTCATTTTTGGTATTAGTGTACATATGTTAGCCCCCTTTTTTTCTTTCCTTATTATATATTTGTTTTTATTTGTTTGCATGTGCATGTCTCTCTGAGGCAGGGATTGCACCTAATTTCATTGTACTTGTTACAATGACAATAAAGATATTCTGATTCTGAGCTTCAGTCTGCAGGGATCAAATAAACTAATATTACAATCCGCTTCTTTGATATTTAAAATGCTAAAAACAGTAAGTGTGACTACTGACAGTAGTTTGCCTTTAATTATTATTATTATTACTAGATTTAAATTGCTGATGTCACGTGTTTCTTACATGTAACTCTGTGCTGCTCGAGTGTGTGGTCCTGCAGTTGTGCTCGGCACCAGCTCGGAGCAGCACGTCCTGTGCCGTGGCTGTTGCCACAGTGAGGGTGTTTACACATTACCGAGGTGAATGTGTGGTGGGAGGCCGTCACGGCGTCACTGCGACGGAACAAGCACTCCTGTATTCAGCAGACAGCACTCGGTACTTTATGTGCACTCAAGTGCTTTTACTTTACAGCCTCCGTTAAAAGAAACATTTCACATATAGGCATATGACCAGCTTCACACAAAGAGACACGTTTCGCACTCGGTGTCTCCAAGGTTACTCTGACATTAAACACAGACACCCAAACACTGGGTACTTTAAACGTAGTGGGAGATGCAGGGGTTTTAACTAAATGCATTAAATGACACTAATTGGCAGGCACAGAGTAAACCACAAAGCTTGTACGTTCACTTCTAAAAGGCCTTTGATTATGTAAAATACAATATTTGCCTGACATTAAAAGCAAAAATCAGGCTTTTTTTTGTTTTGTTTTAATTCTCTCGGATTTTAAATGTTGCACAACTACAGGAAGAAGCTCCTGAGTTTTCTTCATCACCAAAAGCATTCCTCCTACCGTCCAAAGATTCTGAATGGGTTTGTTGCCGCAGCCGTCCTCAGGTGGGAGTCGTGTATGCGGAAGGTGGCGGACAGCGATAAACATAACTGTCTTAGAAATACATAGTGTTGGTCTTGATGCTGGTGTCCCACACTGCTCTGTACGGCTCCTACTACGGCTCAGAACTAGATTAGTTTAAGCAGTAAAATCAACATGCTGTTGGTCTGGAACCAAGATCCGATTAAAATACCGCTTCAGCCATACCTGAACACTGTTAAAATATGATGTAGTCATGGAGAGGTTTAATCAGATTTGATCAGACAAGCCAATGTCTGTTTTACTGGCAATTACAACAATGGGAACATGGTGTACTTCACTTCAGCAGTGACAGAAACAAAAACATGCTCTATTAAGACGGACCAAACGCAATCAGAGTTTCATGGGGGAGCGTACAAAATCCAGTGGGACAGCAGTGCCTAGAGTCCTGAATTGGAAAAATAGACATTTTGGGAAAACCGTCAGTAAGATTCCTTAGAAAAGTACCAGCAGATTATTATTCCCAGGGATTAGGAAATGAGGATGGGTTCCCTGTTGAGTCTAGTTGCTCTCAAAGTTTTCCTTTTGCCATCGCAGGGAGTTTTTCCTTGCCACCGTCATCCTCGGCAGGGACAAACTTATGATCATAATGATCTATAGATTTTTCCTCACACTTTTCAAAGTAATTAACATATAAATAACAGTATAAAGTAAATAACAGTAAATAAAACTGAACCGAGTTAGATTGGGCCGATGTTTTTGCACTTTGAAAAAAACAAACAATAGTAGCACCGAGGGCACTCCTATTAATAAAAATTTAGAAAAATCAAAAAGCAATAAAAATAAAACATTTTAAGGCTTTTTCCTCAAACTTTGACCTTTACTTGTCTATAACGACATATTTTATCTCGTTGAATAAGTTCTGAAGGAATCTCTTTTCTAAGCCAGAAGGAATTTGTAAACATCTATGTTATTATTTACAATAAACTCCCAAATCTGGTTATGCCATTATTCTACAAACGGTTTGCTGTTTGGTGTCTGTAGAAATGGAACGACAGTAGCTACGTGGATATGGACGATATTTCTTTAATCTGATTAAATAATACCAGAATTAGAGATTCCATCTTAAATGTTGACATGGATGATGTTCAAATTTATACAGAATATAATTTTTTTTTTTTTTTTGACACATGCAGAGCGGTTCTGCCTGCATTGAAGCGTTTAATCTGACAGGAATATTACAGAAGTGTTTTTCTCCAACTTTAAGATAAGGCTAGGCTAGGCTTTTAGAAAAAAAATCCTGTCTTCTGCAATATGATTGGTTACAATAATTAAGTCTCATCTGTGATTGGTTGGATGATTTACTACAGAGTGAACATTTACACAATACACAATTAGTGCTCGCCCCTCAGGCAGAGACCTGAGGTCAGACTGAGGTGTTTATGTGATACGCTTTCATTCCTATTAGGCAGTTATTCCCATTATTAGTGGAATATTAGGGTTCATGTAAACACATCTAGTGATATTTAATACTGTCTAAAGCTCGTTCCATTCAAGAAGCCACGACTGAATGGAAGAAAGAAAGCTTTAAATTCCCAACACAAGTGGAAATCGGTTCTGAGACACGGATTCAACCTCGCGGTACGATTCCGTGCAGCCTGTTCAAGGCGAAACATCTGGAGAAAGCAACAGGTGACGATGAACTAGAGTGTGAATTTTTGTCTTCCCTCTACACTGGAGTCCTTTATTACTCAGGCTGGCTGATGGGACATAATTTCATATTTAGACTGGAGTGTAAATACCTTGAGGCAGAACAAGCAATTCTTTCAGAGCTGATCTAATCTGACCTAGGTAATGTTACTAACGTAGCAAAAAGGGAAAAAAAAAGCAACAAAACCCACACACACTTTGATTTATTACTCCTGAAGGTACACTACATTTATTTTGCTGCCCACTTTCCATCCCACTTCCTCTACACCATTCAAGCAAATCCTAACATAACCTTACTATATGTACTAAATACTGTACAACAGGCAAATTTAGACTTAATGTGAGAATTATCAGGAGGAAAACAGCAGCAGAATCAGTTCATGACTTACTGGAAAGAAAAGAAAAGAAAAAAAAAAACAGTTGAAAGTTCTTTGCAGCAGTGGAAGCCGGAGTGGCAGAAACAAAGCAAAGGGATTAACTATAGAACGTCTGTTCAGCTTAATGCACAGGACAGTCTCTCCTGCGGACAAGAAGCCCACAGGGTGGAGAACTAGTGTTTCAAATAAACATCACAAAACACACACACACACATATGAAACCGCAATCAGAGATCCTGAGAAACTACTCCATGTTTGGGCACTGAACAGAAAAAAACCGAGAGAGAGAGAGAGGGAAAAGAAAAGAATGCACAAGGCAATAAAAAGAGAAAATTAGAAATAGACTCACTCTGGCCATTCTCATTTCTAGTTGTGCACTGCTGCATGTTTACAGCTGAAGGATTCCTCCAACCCTCCAAAGCGTTCGAAACGCACCACAAAAGCAAACAAAACTCTCTTTCCTTGCACACGGACCTCGTCACACCCCTCCCCTATCCCCCCCCCTCCCTCCCTCTCTCTCTCTGTGTCAGTTCAGCCCTCGCTGAACTTTGAGAGGGATTAGTTTACAGTCTGAAAAAGCTCGAGCGAAAGCCAGAATTCCCCGAAAGCCACCATTCCACTCTGTGTCACTGTTCTTCCCTGCTCCTCTCTCTCTCTCTCTCTATGTTCGCTGCTTCCCGAGGAAAGAGGAAGTGACACATCCAGGTGCCCATGGAGTCAACAACAGGAAATTTGGCAAAGTGTCAGAGAGGAAGGAACGGTCTTACAAATGGAGGGGGCAGGGGAGGGTGCAAGTATGCGCACCCCTTTCCCCTCAGTCACTGGGTCTGAGTAAATAAGATTTGAACTGGCCGCAGCAGGCAGACGGATATTAGTCACAGTTTCCTCTGCATGCAACATTGCCGCCACTTTCTCTTCCCTTCCCGGCACCTTCTGCCAAAACCGACGGCAGCCACGGGGGATTTATGAGCAGGGCGCGGCTCGGGCACGGGAGCTCGACGTTCATTCAAGTCCTGTAACGGAGAGAGTCTGCAGGTCTCCTTGTGCTAAACTCGTTACAAGGATATACAACACGTAAAGACTACGACTAAGACTTCGGTCATCTTTTGTGTAAACGTGCAATAAAGTGTTTTATGAACGCAAATGTGACCCGGAACATAAAAAAATATATTTACTTGTTTTTTTGTTTTTTTATTCATGAATATTTCCACCCGGAGAACCCGAAGCTCTCAAACCAGGGTGTTAAAATGTATTTGCAGAACATCTTCATCAAAGATGAACATCAATCAAAGACATACACTTAGGAACTGTAGAAATAATAAAGCTCTGATTTCATGCTCTCGGGGATGGAGGAAGACGTGCACCTAGACTGGTTTTCTCTTCTGGCTCCTCGGTGCTGGGATGAACGTCCTCCAGATGTCCGTACAGCCGGCTCTTACCTTTAAGCGACGAGTAAAGATCCATGTGTTTCTTAGGTAAGTGTTTGACTGATGGTACTTCTAGATAGTAACCTAGTGAACCAGTGTAAAGATATATTTAATGATGGAAACTTCAAAGCAATCTTCAAAGAGTGTCTGCCAAATGCCTAAATGTTGTCTAAATGTTGAACATAATGTAGTCTGTCTTTTAATATAATGCAATTTTTTTTTTTAAAAGTGCAATGCAAATGTTCAAGATGAGACAGGAAATCAGGGAGAGTCTGTGTGCGCGCGTGTGTGTGTCTGAAAAAAAGAGAGAGAATATGTTCTTACTTGTTCTTTGACAGAAGCCAGGATATTATTGGCAGTGCTCTCAGACTCCATGTTGTGATTGGCTAATTGATCTTTGATTGGCAGCAGAAGTCCCTCCTCCGACATGGGGCTCAGCTCAGGAGCGGGCATTCCTCCTGCGCACACAAAACACAAACACGTATTAAATGCAAGCACAGGCACAAAACACATTCCACAGAACTTATTTAGGCGCTCAAGCTGAAAGGTGGAAAGAATACAAATGCCTGATTTGCCTGCACACTTTTCCTCTCCATAAAAAAAAAAAAAAAGCATAAACACATCTCTCTCTGTCTGTCTCACTATAAAAAGTAAGAAAAGCTTGGTCTGGTCAGCGAGTACAGACAAAAGCCTATATAGCAGAGGAAAGTCGATCCCACTCACAAAACTGGTCCAGCACTAATACTGTTTTTTTTTCAGTCCACACGGACAGTCAGCTCCACTCGAACCCCAAAAGAAACCAGGAGAGTGAAGGTCTGAAAATATCTAGCGTTTTATCAGCATTATGGATGTGACATTCAACGGACAAACTTTTACTAGAAGGTACAAGTTTTTCTAGAGTTTTAAGGACAGCTGCAGAAAGCTTCACATTTTGTAACATGAAATAGACTTGAATGAACTTGTAAGAAAGTGTAGATTTGAAAATGTTTGTCATTTTTGGAACAAACGATGAACTGGTATTATGAATGCGACATCTTCACGTCATGGATGTGACGTGTCTGAATCAGCCCTCTACAGACTATATAACGAACAGGAATTTTTTTTCTTTTTTACTTGCAATATTTCAAAGAAACAATAATTCTGGGAGAGAAATAAAAACTAACTATGAAATTAGTTATTATTGCAGACGGCAGAATGATGATGTAATGGTTAGCACTGTCGCCCTACACCTCCAGGTTCGAGGGTTCGATTCCCACCTCGGTGTGTGTGTGCGCGCGCACACATTGTTCTCCCCGTGCTTAGAAGGTTCCCTCCAGTTTCCTCCCACAATCCAAAGACAAGCAGATTAGGCTAATTGGCGTTCCCAAATTGTTCCTAAAACATCCCTCCTCCTGACCCCTGTGACCCTGTACAGGATAAGCGGTATAGAAGATGAATGCATGAATGAATGAATGAATGAATGAATGAATTAATTAATTAATCATTTTTTTTGCAGACTTTTTTTTTTTGGACCGTTCCTCTCTTACTTTTCCTCTTGTCCTTTGTAGCTTTCATTTTATTTTTTGCCTCTTTGTGTTTTTTGGAGCATCAGAACGTTTCGTCAATATAGGAAGTTACCGTATGTTTAGTCTTTCAGTGTGATTTGGTCCTTTGTGTGGAATTGCCCAGTAGTTATTAGGGATGCGACGATGCCACTTTTTTGGAAAACGAGTACGAGTACAAGTACTTGAATTTCAGTACTCGCCGATACCGATACCGAGTACTTAATAAAAACATGATTTAAATTTACAGAAACCGACGCGGAATT
>JAQMYK010000035.1:26345148-26357707 GCA_030014345.1 Clarias buthupogon | reverse complement strand
CGCAAGAAATATCGTTATCGCAATATTCAACAACAATATTGCATATCGCATATTTTCCTAATATCGTGCAGCCCTAATATAAATAGTTAAAAAACAGTTATGAAAAAATTAATTACAGCTTCTTTTTTTTTGGGTGAATTTATTAAAATCTAATTCTGAAGTGAGAACTGTAAGTAAAGTCACCTGTCCAAAAATAGTCAGCCAACGTCACTCACACTTGTATAGTTCCAGTAAAGAACAAAGAAGTGTTGATTAAATCATGTAAAACGGTGCAGTGTAAGCATTCGATACCTGCACAACTAGAGCTAGATCAACACATTAGCCTTTTGTTTAAGCATACCTTGGACGGACTCATGAAAATAAACGAAACGTAAACAAACTGTGGAATTCTATTCTGCGGTGGACCGAGGTGCAAAAGGTTGAGCGAAATAAAGGAAGGAAATTAGCGTTTGATGAAACTGGCAGCTATCCAAACCATTTCGCCCATCCGGGGCTCCATTAACACAATGCTTTAAGCTGGGGTCAGAAAACAAAAGGTCACCTATGCATTTTATTGCATCCATGAGGCCCACAGCTGTGTTTTGACCAGCTCCATGGAGTCTGTGTGTGACTAGAGTGACTCAATCAGAGCTTCTGTTCGAATACTGAGAACACACACACACACACACAGGTGAAAGCCAGCCTGATGCACTATACGAGATGTAATATCCGTTAATCAATACCTGAGGAGTAAACAAAACATTAACATTAATGCAGCTGGTAACAGATGGTCACTTAGTGTACATAATTCATTAAAATTTCAACCTCTAAACCTGTACAATGTAATAAATATAAAAATTAATTATGGGTTAGAACTTGTGTACCACTTCCTATCCCAAATTCATTGACATGCTTTCTAACCACAGATCCATGGAATACCATCATACAGTACATTATTTATTCATCTACCCATTATCATATAAAAGCTGTCCATCTAATGCACATAAACCATCGTCATCACATGTAGGTTATTCATCCGTCCATTATCATAGATCCACCTGTCCATTCATCTGCCAGTCACTGAATATTAGGCTATCCAACAATCCGCATATACACCAATCAGCCTGAATATACAATGCAAAACATTGATTTTATCCATCCATTTATCCATCTATTCCTCCATCACTGTAGGTAGTCTTTCCATTCACCCATCCATCCTAGCACACGATATGGCCAACACTATGTGGACATCTCAAATTCACACTCATGTGTTTGTTGAACATCTCACTCCAGATTTTGTCCCCTTTTGTTGTTACAATAACCTCCACTCTTCTGGTGAAGCCTTTCAAATAGATCTCTCATGTTTGAAATACGAGTGTGTGGATTTGTCCATTCCCCAGGTGAATTAGCGTGATTGCTTCAAACACTGATGTCAGATGAAATGGTCTGTGGCATGGTCTGTTTCATTCCCAGTTCATCCAAACGCTGTTCAGGGAGATTGAGGTCAGGGCTCTGTACAGGTTAGTCCAACCATTCCACCCGAACCTTGTCATAACATGTCTTCACGAAGCTTGCCCTGTGGAGCATTGTCTCATGGGAACAGGTTTAGACTTCTCAATTCCAGTGAAGGAAAACCGAAACGTTCCTGCATACAAGGTCATCCTGTACACTTGTGTGACTCCCAACTTTATGAAAAAAGTATGAAGAAGATTGCACATGGGTGTGAAGTTCAGATGTCCACATTCTTTGGCCTTATAACGTACAGTATATAAGCTGCCTATACATCATCCATCTGTACATTCATGCAATGGTGTGATTTTCCTTTTGTATAATTGTTACATGTAAATGCTTCAGATCATCAAAAAAAAAATTTTTTTACACTAACATTACCTGACTGAATACAAAATACAGTTTTTAAAGCATGATTTAATTTAATTTAATTTAAGGGGGGGAAAAAAGCTGTCCAAATCTACCTGCCCCTATGTGTAAAAGTAATTGCCACTAAACTTAATAACTAGAATCAAGCATTTGTGAAGAGTGGCAATATAGTATTATAGTATTATATAAATTATATAAATTTCAATTTCTTTTTTTATTACTTGCGACAGTTCTACACCCACTATTTATGCTCTCCTTCCTGCAAATCGAGCAGTGGGTGGGGACTGGCTACCTGCCACAAAACAGAAACTTCCATTATTTCCCTTAAACAACCCTTTTCCCAATGACTACTACATGAACTTAAGCAACAGTGCACCAGCACTTTCTAACTAAAACTGCTGTAAACAAGAACAAGCGTTTTATATAAGGATGGTGATGTTCGTAGAGTGTTTGTTAGAGGAAGCTGTGGGAGAAAACACAGCAAAGCAACCATATGGAGGTCCTTAATTGGGATGGAAAAATATTTAGCCAAGCAGATCACTGAAACCTCAGCTGAGCTCCACTGCATGACCAGAGGCCTCATAAGACTTTCTCGTCGAGGGAGCGCGTGTGTGATCTTGTATATGAGCCCACATGATGAATCTCTTCTGCACATGCTGCTGGTACTCTGCTCAACTTGCTAGTCGGAGATGGACTTGATTTTCTAGTCAAAGCACGCGGCTGCTTTGACGCCTCCCGTCTCACTAGCTAAAGAGAGAATGACGAGGGCAGAGGGAGCACAGGATGATGGACATGCCATGGTACCCACATCTTTAGGGAAGGGGGGGGGGGTTCAAACAGAATGAAAAGAAAGCACAAGAGATGATGGCAGAGCAGAAAAGAGCAATCTGACCTACACCAGGCAGGCCAGCACGATGTTGCAATTCAACTATCACTTTGTTGTGCAAGTATGTGAACTTTTGGCTATTACCTTCAAAGCACAAAGAAACAGAACAGAACAAGAAGAAATCAGGGAGGTTCCATCAGATATGCTAAGAATGTTTAAACTGAGACTCCAAAATGAAATGATTTAGCGGACTTCACATGTATTAAAATTATACTGCGTATTTCAGTATTGAGTATGATGATAGCAGCAAGGAAAGTCTATGCCTCTGTGAATACTCTCCAAACATAACCAGAGCTCATATAAACACTGACTGCCAGCCAGAAGTAGGCTGAACCATGCTTTCCATCACACTTTTACTAGACAAGCTAGGGGTCAAAACAGAGCTCAGACTTACATTATAGAGCGCTGTTTAAATTCAGCAAAATTTACCAAAAAAGGCCAAAGAAAGTCCTTGAATAACCCTTTTTTTGCATTAGGAAAAAGCAAGTAACGCATATTCAAGGACTTTCTTTGCTCTCTTAAGATCTCCCTTTTTTCCACTCCTCTTTTAGACTGGAGTGAGAGATGCCAAAGACATGGACGATTTCTCCAAAAACACAGCCTACGTTTCATTAAAAATGAATAAGTGCTACAGCGAGACGCAATTTAACTGTTCGAAGAAGCGGCGGCGGCGGCAACATGAAACAAACGGCACAAATGCTTGTCGAAGTGCAGTGATTTTCAGTGTAATTTGACATGACCGTCAGAAAGGGGTTGAAAGATCACTATATTTTGAATCATGTGGTTTTAAGCCACTTGAAGTGTAAGGAGACACCACAGAAATTCATGCATTTCCTCTGAGAGGCGAAGCAATATCATCAGTCATGCTTTGTAGAAACTGTACGGAGAAGGGTTTGAGAGAATCAGTCGCGATCAATCTACCTAAATTTGGCAGTCGTTAAGAAAATTAGACAGCTATCAAATTTCACAAAAGTATATCATAGAGGAGAGAAAGAGCATATAAATATAAGTGGGAGGCTGAATATATAAACTAAAACTGTCCAATTTGTCAAACAGGTATAACAAGTCAAAACTTCTCAGCTGAAAATCGGATACTTTCTGGTATATGACATCATGCATGAAAAACAACTTCATCGTGCCATGTCAAAGCAGACGCTCTTGAACTGAAGTAGAACTGTCCTTACTGTTGAAGCGAGACTAGCAAGATGAAGCTGTCCCATACGGCCTTTGCCTCAGTAAGCAGAGAACTTGCCCACATGCTGGCAAACCAAGCCGACTGAAATATTTACTGAGTTGCCATGAATACCACCTCAGGCTCTGTTGGTAGTGAGGTCGAGGCCAGTAGTGGTGGTTTGAAGTTACTCACACACTATAATAAAGCATTTTTTTCTTCTTCTTTTTTTTTTTAAACATCCGTTGCTGGTCTCACTAGCAGTTAAGTCTGTACTGGTGTCCCATGCTTCACTCATACTGCAGGATGTCTCAGTAATGAACAAAACTCTTTTGGACGTATAATGTCCAAAAGCAGCGACAAGATTCTGAGCTTTTCTCGGCTATACCCCGCCAGCTCATGAAAGAAATGCAGATCGGGCCACAAATGAAGTCTCTGCTTATTCTAGAACCTATTGTACAATCATGAGAGTAGACAATTTTTATTTTAAATAAACAGCACTGCACAGAAACACGAGTAGATTTAAAACCCTTGTTCCACAGGGCAAGAGTTACATTTCCAGAGGCTTAAAATGACATTACTTTTTAGTAGTGACAATGTGCCTTCAATTGACTTCAGTGTCTGTTAATTTAATTAAAGATGCTGTAAGCAATGTTGGCCGATTTGTGCCAGATGTACAGCAAGGCTTGTCTGTGTGTGTCAGCAGACTTCTGTACCTTTTCGTGGCAGTCTATATCCATGTAAACAAACACTTGGATCAAATCAAACACTTTTGGCCAAAACACAGTATTGGTGCTGATTTTATTTCGCTTATGTTGTACATACAATACAGAAAGTGTGTGTGCCAAAGAAGCTACTTCTGAAGTTTATGCAATATGGAAGTAACCAATCTTGCTTCCCTAAAAATTTCAAGCTGTTAACTTCAGATTAAAGAAATTATTTTATAAGTGCCCCCAAAATGGCCATTGTTAGTGTTATACTGTCTCGCTTCAAACAATGATAATTTAAAATGAAAATGATTCATGTTTCTCGAAGTATTGATACTAAATTGGTATAAGCTTCTAGAAGCATATGACCTTTAACAATTATTGCTTAAACTGAAAATAAATAAATAAATAAAAGTTAAAAATCAGTAGTGTCCATAACCATGTCAAATTCATGCTGCAACATTTAAACAATTTTGTATTTTAGAATAATACACTTTATTTCAGGTTAAATGTTTTACATCTGAAGGACAATTCAGATCATTGAAAGATTTGAATTCAAAAGAATTTGCAGACACTACATAAAAGGGCAAATCCAAAAAGATTTGCAAATGTGTTTCTTTTTATCTGATAAAGATATAAATGCGTAGGCATATTTTCAAAAACCACAGCATGGATCAGAAGAAAATTAACTTTTTCGCCTATAACTTTTTAGCACCAATACCATGTTTTGGCCGTTTCCATTCTGTATTTTTGTTAAATGTTGTGTCTATGCCTTCATCACCGCAAGTATAAACAGACCTGTTTACACCTGGTTTACTTGGAAGTGCACCAGAAGTCCACATGATCAGCTAGGTTACTTAAAATTTCTAGAGAGCAACTTAGCTAGAAACCAAAAACTTATTTCAATATTTAAATATACTATACTTTCCATTCCATGGTATGATGCCTGAAAAAAAAAAAAGGAATACTACCTCTCAACAGTCATGATAAACACCATGTCATGGAGACAGACTCTTTTGCATCAGGTAGAGCGGTGTTGAAGCGTTAATGCTTTGCGCTGAGCCACGGTCTGCTGTGCAGTAACCATTCTGCACTGTGTGGATCTGGCTGGCTCTTCTTTTAAATAAATAGGATGCGGTGCTGTAAACTTGCAAAATGGACACCTGCTATTAGCCAAGGGTTCACATCCGGAGACTGTGCTGGCCGCTCCATTACAGTCGGAATTCCGGTTAACTTTCATTGTTTGTAAAATAGATTAAATTGTTTGTGAATGGCATGAAAATGTATTTTTCTTGGGAAAACATAGAAATTTACCACTGATCCCAAACATTTGAGCAGTAGTGTATATACACACATACATGTGTATACATGTGTACACACACACACACACACACACACACTATTGCCAAAGGTTTTCGCTCGCTTGCCTTCACCTGCATATGAACTTGAGTAACATCCAACTCTTAATCCACAGGGTTTTATTTGATGTTGGCCCACCCTTTGCAGCTATAACAGCTTCACCTCTTTTGGAAAGGGTTTCCACAATGTTTAGGAGTGTGTTTATGGGAATTTGTGAGGTCAGACCCTGATGTTGGACGAGAAGGCCTGGCTCGCAGTCTCCACCAGTCAAGCAAGCCAGTCAAGTTCTTCCAAACAAAACTTCCTCATCCATGTCTTAATGGGCCTTGCTTTGTGCACTGGTGCCCAGTCATGTTGGAACAGGTAGGGGCCATCCCCAAAGTTGGGAGCATGAAATTGTCCAAAATGTCTTGGTATGCTGAAGCATTAAGAGTTCCTTTCACTGAAGGTAAGTGGCTGAGTCCTACTCCTGAAACACAACACCACATCATAATCCCTCCTCCACTAAACTTTACACTGGGCACAATGCAGTCAGACGAGTAGCGTTCTCCGTCACTACAGACACTTCTCTAGAGTCCAGTGGTGGTATGCTTTACACTACTGCATCTGATGCTTTGCATTGTACTTGGTGATATAAGGCTTGGATGCAGCTGCTCGGCCATGGAAACCCATTCCATCAAGCTGTCTACGCACTGTTCTTGAGCTAATCTGAAGGCGTTATGAAGTTCTAAGGTCTGTAGATATTGACTCTGCAGAAAGTCGCCGACCTCCGTACACTATGTGTCTCAGCATCTGCTGACCCCACTCTGTGATTTTACGTGGCCTACCACTCCGTGGCTTAGTTGCTCTCGTTCAAAATCATTTCCACTTAGTAATAATACAACTACCAGGTGACTGTTTAATATTTAGTAGCAAGGAAATTTCACGACTGGATTTATTGCACAGGTTGCATCGCAGTACCACGCAGGAATTCACTGAGCTCCTGAGAGCGACCCATTCTTTCACAAATGTTTGTAGAAGCGGCCTGCATGACTAGATGCTTGATTTTATACACCTGTAACCATGGAAGTGATTGGAACACCTGAATTCAATAATTTGGATGGGTAAGTGGCAATATCGGTGGCATAGTAGCATAGCCATTAGCACTGTGTTGTGCTGTGTGAATTATTTAGAGCATACCATCTGTAAGTTCATAGAATAACAGCAACTTTTTACAGCTTTAAAACACAAACATACATTAATAATTTCCTCAAAAACGAAGATCAGTTTCATGACAGAGCTCTTTGTGAAAGTCAAGATGGACATGGAAGTGTTTGTAAGATTGTAAGCAGGGTGACTCAATCTGGTGTTCACAGAACAGAATCATGGAGACGGTTATTAGCAAGCATGTAAGGATCGCTAAGCAAACATTAGATTACAGCTGGGTAGACGAGCTTACCATGCAACACAAACCTTATTGGTAATTATGTTTTTAATCAGTTAAATTCTAAACACCCATTAGTTCATTAATGATTAATATTAACATCTCTAACAGTTTTTCTTATTTTCTACTTTAATTGTTTGTGGTTTGCAAATGATGACATTAATCTGTTTGATGGCACAGACAAAGAGAGCTGAGAAGCGTCACAGAAATAGGTTTTGTTATGAAGAAATAGGTTTTGTTATGAAGTCAGACAACAGGCTACTAACAGGAAACAGATATAGCAAAATGCAGCATCATTTATTTTTAAAGCTGCAGAATTCATATTTTCATGATATATATCTGCATCGATTGCCACCATTTCTTTTTTTGCTGGAGTGTTTAGAGATGGGCTCTAAACACTCCAGCAAAAAAAGAAATCCCATACGTTGGTGTGCTTGATGGCAACCTCTTTAAGGAAAGCACGCATCTGAAAGTCATGGTTAGGCCTCCAAATACATTCATCCAAATGCCATATACTGTGTTTCCTAGTTCTTACTGAGCAAACGGAAAAAGAAATGATTCACGCGAGCCCACAGTGGCATAAAACAGTGTGATGTGGCTGCGGTAAGCGTTTAGTCTTGCAGTGGAAAGAAGCTATAACTGACAGGCTTGGAGAAAGGCAAAAAGTTTCCTGAATGGATAATCGACAATAGCTGAACCATGGTGACATTTTTATTTGCTGATTACTGAGTACATTTTCCCCCCATGCAGAACATTTAATTTAGAGACAGCTTAGTTTACATGCTCTTTAAAAAGTCTATTACTTTTGGAACACTTTTAAGCTCAACTCAAACAGATGGAATATTCTTTATATCAAGACTTATCGCTCTCAAAATATGTTTTCATTGAATAAGGTTTCCAAGAAACATCACGAAGGGAATGTACAGTATGCATACTGCTACTTGTGGTTACCCTCAAGGGAAAAAAAATAAAAAGAAACTTGGAAAAAAAAACTTGTTGAACTTCTAAAGTATGAGAAGTATGAGGCCATAAGAGTCAAACTCAAGAAAGGGAGCAAATCAGAGACAATGTATAATACGGTAGAGGCTTTGTGAGATTGTGGGTGAAATATTCCTTCACAACAAACACTGAATATAAATCGGATGGAGCAGCTAGTCAGCAGTACTACGATTCAGAGTGTTTTTATTTTTATCATTATTATTATTATTATTATTATTATTAACAATTAACAAGAGCAACAAATCTGATAACTGCCCTCAAAATAAGCCTAACACGTTTATAAGCTTGTTATAAAACTGAATTATTATCCTATAATTAACATCTGCATGTGCTTCTTGTTAAACAGGCTTATCTAGTAAATTCCTCTAGTGATGCGTGTTGCAAATTCCACATGTTGTTTTAAACACCTTAACAATCGATAGTGGATTAATCATTAATAATTAATGATAACCAGATGCACAGCTCCCACTCAGTTTCATTTAAACAGTTCTAGGACCGCAATCCAGTGTTTCTCATACACTAATATATGTGTGGTGGTCTGACACAGTATATTAGTGTATGAGAAACACGGATTGACCTCCTCATATTAATTTCCTATTTGACAACCATGACTAGTCTGTGAATAGCCCTGAGAAACAAACGACAGTTGGGTTTAGATCATGGGTTTACTGAAAGTTTTTTTTAGACAGGAACAACAGGAATCGGTTTCGCGACAGAGCTATTTGTGACAATCAAGATGGCAGAAGTGGAAGTGTTTGTAAGATTGTAAGCATGCAGACTCAATCTGGTGTTCATGAAAGGAATCACAAAGACAGTTATTAGCAAGCATGTATGCAGCCTGGGTGGTAAGGACAGCTAAGCTAATGTACAGCTGTCGGGGGGTTACCATTACATGCAATATAAACCGCATCAGTTAACACATTTTTAATCTGTTAACAGCAATTAACTCAATAACAATTTTATTTAACATCTCTAATGTTCATTTTTAAAGCTGCAGATTCCATATTTTCAAAAAGACGCGACTTACTACACTGTACAAATTGATAAATCGAGCCACCAGGATGGCTGTGGAAATTCCTGCTCCTATCATCAGCCCTCTCAAACATAATGGTCGTAACAGAAGGAAGCACTTTGCTATTTACTAAAAATGGACTACTAATCGTTAAAGAACCCCTTAAGGACACATTCCTGGTAAATCTGCTAAACTATATGAATAAATAAGTATGGCCTCAAACAGCAGCCACTGTTATTCTACACAACCAATAGTGACTGTCAGTCTGATCGAATTTGATCCAAACCAGTCACACTCAAAGAACAAGTAGTGAATATATAGAGTTTCTTTTTGCTGTTTTTCATCGTAATGTTTTACATGGCGTCATGAAACTCAAGGAGAAAAAGTGGATGTTGAGAAGAACTGCTGAACTATTCAGCTCTTGTCAGTTCCCGTTAGATCTAAGCTGGCCTCAGTGCACGGCTGAACAATCACAGCGATCCGGTACAACAAAAGGGACGAGCGCGAGCACGCACCGCGTTTCATTTACGCTCAAATCCCGTCTTCAATAACAGGATTTGCGCTTTTATATCCGCGCATACACATATGCACGCTGTTCGCTCTTCATTTTGGGGAGAGAGAAAAAAATCCAGCTAACAATAGCATGACAGATATGAGACACAACGCAGTTAATTGGTGTATAAAATGCAAAAGTGCTGTGGAGCTGAGAAGTACAGCTACGATTAGAGATTTATTGTAAAATATCAAGTTGCTGTCAAAAAAAATATTTTATTTGAGCCTTTGGTATGGCTTGAATGTTATGCTCACAAAAACGCTTTTTGTCACAGAAAACAGGCAGAAATATTGTGAAACTAAAAGCCTTTAAAAAGCCTATAAAAACTTTTCTGTCTTTTTTTTTGTTGCTGCCCACTGTTGCTTGGCAAATTCCTATGATCAAAGTAGAGGGCATGATGTGTACCACGAGGAGAACTTCTCACACACACACACAAACTCTCCACTGAAATGGTGGAGAAAAAAACAAGTATGCTTGAGAAAGTGGTATGTGATTACATTTAAAAAAAAAAAAATAAACATCCTGAAAGATGATTTCCTGTTTGGTTATGACATCAGCTTTCTATAAGTAATACCAAATGATAAGTTTACAAGTTTGTCATGTGCTGTAATTAGTAAACATATAGCAGTTGAAGGGTGGGTTTACTGAAATTTTCCTTTTTTTTAATTATTATTATTTTTTTTAGAACAACTGCAATCAGTTTCGCGACAGCTATTTGTGAGAACCAAGATGGCGGAAGTGAAAGTGTTTGTAAGATTGTAAGCAGGCTGACTCAATCAGATGTTCATGAAAGAAATCACGGAGACAGTTATTAGCAAGCATGGCTGGTAAGGACAGATAAGCTACCGTACAGCTGGGTAGTCGAGGTTACCGCTACATGCAACATAAACCTAATCAGTTAACACATTTTCAGTGTTAAATTAGACTCATCGTGTTCTTTAACAGGGACTTATAAATGACCGCATACTGTTGTTTTTATGTCGAGGCATGTCATGATGTATGGCACTGACGTCTTTAAGACCTACAGACCTAAAAATAAACAAACAGTAGTGAGATCACGTTTCAGCACGTGTCACACAAAAGAAACGCATGCTATGTTCGATGGCTTCATTGAGGTTGTCTAGGATTGGACAGTTGCCAAGATAAGCGGATCTTGTTGCATACTGATGTGTGGCGTCTGGCCAGTTACCGAAAGCTTAATGGTGGAAGAACATCAACAGCATTAATGTGAACCGCTAGGCCACATTACAGTTGGGGTTGGGAGAGGATTACAATAAACACTTTGGCAGTATGTTTTTTTACTGTAATCAAACACAAAACAACTAAAGAGTTCCAGAGAATAATAATTTTTTTTTTTATTTAATTTTAAAATTTAATTTTAAAGATTTTTTTAAAATCTCCATTACAAGTAATTTAGATTCCCAAACCAAGAGTCACTTCATTTGCAAGCAGAGTTCAACTTCGCCTCACAATGAAACAAAAAAAAGAAAAAAAAGAAAAAAATCAGTGTCATTTCACTGTAAAAAAAATAATAAAATCCTGAATAATATCAGCTGCATTCCTCTCAGAAATGTCCATTTTAACATGAAATCTATGTAGAAAGCATCATTTAAATTTTAACTAAAACATCATAAGTTTTTCTGTAATTTAATTTAAAAAGTTAAACTCTATAATAAAACAAATAAGACATTTTATAGATATCTATTATTTTTCATGAACCAAGTAATTTTTTTAGATGTTCCAGTATATTGGAAATTATTACAAGAAATATCCAAGATTAATTTTTATGGTCTGATCTTATGAAATGTTACTCAGAATCACATTCAAACGAATCTCTCACCATGCTGACACACGGCACTGAAAAAATTTCACCATCAGTCGCCTCCATGAAACAAGGCAAAGCTGTTACAAGTGTTAATTACAAGTGCTAATACTAACTGTTTTTCTGGTTAATTCCAAGTTTACAAACCTCACACAGCCATCCAACCCCATCAAAAGCTCTGTTTCATATATCGATCTTCTTGATACTTTTGAACAAGCCAATGACGGTGATCAAGAGAAGGGTGTAAAGTTTTAAATAGGTGTGTTTAACATCACTGTGAACAGAATGACTAAACAAGACCTGATGAACAAGGACAAGATTTGGTTCTGATGTGACATTTAATGAATCCTGTTTTTAAATGACAAGATACACATCACTGTCATTTGTGTTATCACTCCTTCTGCACAGATACACAAAATCATGCAGGAAGTATAGACCAGGGTCCTCAAGCTGTACGTTTACTCGTGCATATTCATGTTACTAGGGGGGAGGTGGCAGGAAGGATCACAAAAAAAGAAGGTAAATCTATGGTTATTTTCCCAAAATGTTTAGCCAAAAAAAGCTAAAAATGAACTGCGAGTACACCCTTTTGGTCTAGAGTTTTTTCTCTTCAGTCTAATTGTTTTTATTTTGTTTCCTTAACTAAGTTGGGCATCATCATCTTGTCTGATTTAGCCACTTCTAAACATTATCAATTCTTCATTACATCTTGGTCACGTCCCTAAACCTTTCAAGTTGGCAGTTATTAAGCCGCTTCTTAAAAAATCTAA
>JAQMYK010000035.1:26321217-26345048 GCA_030014345.1 Clarias buthupogon | reverse complement strand
TTGCCACTGTCGCCGTCACCCTTGGCTTGCTCATCAGAGACATTTCATTCATCATTCATTCATCTCATTATTATCTATACACATTTTTCTCACACATACACACTTCCAAATATTTTCTTTTCTAACAAAATGTTTTTAATTTTTGTGAAGCTGCTTTGAGACAATGACCATTGTTAAAAGCGCTGTATAAATAAAATTGAATTGAATTGAACTTATTGGGATTTTGCTAAAGATTTGTTTAAAATAACCTAAACTGGAAGAAAAAGAAAGAAAAGAGAAAATCTTGTCATAATTATTAATTGTTGATTATTGATTAACATGTTCAACTTCAAGGGTGAATCTCCGCATTATCTGCACTCTTGCAATTTGAATTTATTGCAATTATTTTTTTTAGAAAAGACAAATACATCTTTTCTCAACATAATCTCCTTGCTTTTCAATACACTTTGTCCATCTGTCAACAAGCTTTCATATTCCCTCATTAATTTTTTTAGGCTGAGCTGTGATCCATGAATGCACTTTTTCATCAGTCCTCATAGGGCTGCTTTCAGGGGACCAGATGGACTATAGGGAGGATGCTCTACCACCTCAAAACTAAGTTTTTGCAGAGTGTCAACAAGAAGTGTGCGGACATGCATTGTCATGCAACATCACAACGCCCTTGTATATCAATACCTCGCATTTAATCCAAAGTCAAGGCTTCAGCTCTTCACTTTAGCAGCTCACTGTAACCAGCGCTGTTGATTGTTCAACCTTTTTCCTAATAATATTGCAATACTTTCCCTTAAGAAACCCAGAAAACTGTAAGCATCAATTTTCCAGCTGACGGTTGACGTTTTCAACTTTTTCTCCGTCAGCGATTGAGGATGTTTCCATTTCATACTCAGCAGTTTACTCTCAGACTCATAGTGATGAACCCATGTCTCGTCACCAGAAACTACTCTCTTTAAGAAACTTTCACCTTCCTTAGAGTATCAGTTAAAAATTTTCACTGCTCTTCTTTTGTGCAAGTCACAAGTGAGCCATGCATTTTTGCTCGCACTGCAGTTACAAATGAACTGATTCCCAGCTGAACAGCAGTGACTGGGAAGACAGTAGCCTTAAACAGAAAGCGATGTTAAGAAAGAGCAACAGAAGTTTTAATATAACCAGATTGTTTTAACTCCCCCTTGTACATTAAGAAAAAAAATTCCTGATAAGCAATTATAGTTGAAGGTGATCTTTTTCCTCTACGGACACACAAGCACGCAGACACACGCGGACAAACGCACTCACACCTACACATCCTGTTCAGTCCGTAGATTCTTCAATTCTGCAAATAAACACCAACATCAGTCTCCATTTTCCTAACTCATCCTTGCTAAATTTCTACCAGGGAAATTTCCACATTACACTCCAGATGTGGCAGACAGAGATTAGGTGGAAACAAGTACTCGCTTAACCACTGCCCTGAAGAAGATAACTACTACCTGCATGACATATTATTAAAAGCCATTTAAGCCAGTTTATAGTACACACCACCCTAATGCGGTGGAGTTTCCCCTGCATTACCTCACCTCAGTGGCTCATTATCAAGAGGGTGTGTTAGAGAGGAAAACATACAGAGTAGAATAAAGGATCAGATTTGGGAAAGCACTGCTAGAACCAACACAACTGCAAAAATAATCCTCTATACTCTGCAGCTCAACCCCTGTAGAGCTCTCATGAACAATTCAGATGTTTGTAAAGTGGATTTTGCTTTTTCTGTTTGTCAGCATTTTGCTGCACAGCAGATCAGCCATTACGTCTAACAGCATTCGAGAGGGAATGTCGAGACCGGCTATTCTCCAAGCCTGCTTCACTAAACAGCAGTTCTGATTCCTGTGACATTTTCATTTGTGTAAACTCTGACACGGTCACTGTGACATGATCGTCGGCAGGTCAGACGCTGAGTACTTACATAACGGCACTGAATCTGTAAGATGGATCTCTACATAATTAAACAATAAAAAGTAATTAATTAAAATTAATTAAAAATTAAACAATGTTATTTAAGAAACAAAAGCATATTTTTGTGATTTGCTGATGTCTGTGGAGAAACACCTTATTTAACATTTATGGAGCATTTTTTTCAGTGGCAGTAAGGTTTTCTCCGCAAGACATTTGTGCTTTCCAGGGTCTCGATGACAAGATATACAGAATATATTTCTTTCCTAACTTTAAAAGAGAGATTGAGGGGATGTAAGGGAATGACTTAATACACTGCCTGGTGGGGGGAAAAATTAAAAAATTAAAAAATTTAAAAAATCACCATTTCAGAAGGGTAAAATTATTGAGCTACACCAAGTACCAAAAACAATTAAGGAGATTTGAAATTACTTGAATTGGGTTAAGAACTGTCCAACACATTATTAAAACCTGTAAGGACTCTGCTGACCCTTATTACTTTGTGGAAGAAATGTGGTCAGACGCAAATAGTAAATAGAGATAACTTAAATACTTAGTAAAGATGCATGGAACAAAAACTGACAGTAGAAATCAAAGCTATGTTTAATAGTGATGGCAAAAGCATTTGCACATGCACAATGTGAGAAGAACTCAAAGGATTGGGACTAAACAGCTGTATGTCCATATGATGATCACTTGTTAGAAAAACTAATCAGGGAAAAAAAGCAAACACTTAAATTTGGTAGGGAGCGTAAAGATTGAACTTGAGCAATATAAAAGAATCATGTGGTCTGATGAGTTCAGATTGATTCTATACCAGAGTGATGGGTGTGTCAGGGTAAGAAGTGAAGTGCGTATAGCGATGCACTGTACAAGTTTCTGGAGGCAGTGTTATGATCTGGGGTTGCTTCAGTGGGTCAGGCCTAGGCTCAGGCAATAAAATGATGTCAGCTGATGACCTGAATATAATGAATGATCAAATTATCACATGTATGGAGTTTTTTTCTTTCCTGATGGCAGAGGCATATTCCAGGATTCAAGTTGTGAAAGACTGAATAAAGGCTAAAGGCGGTCAATGAAATATTGGGGTGTGCGATTGTTTTTAGGCAGTGGAGCAAAAATATAAAATAGCTTTGTTTCACATATGTTCCATAACATAAATGCATAAAAAGTATATAATGTTGAACAATAGGATAAAAAAATACATTTTGCAAAAATCAGCTAAATTAAATTCCTTTTAAAAGGAATAAACTGAACAGCTTTGTTTATATTAACCGTAATATTCCACTTATAATCAGAATAATAGGCCGATCAGAATAGAAATGCACCATGTAAACACCTCAATCAGAAATGTCTGACTCAGTTTGACCCAATCGGCCAGATTGGAAAGGGAAGGCTGCTGTAAACCTTTAATAATCTGCTCGATAAAAAACTATTAGCCATGACAACACAATCTGATTAAATAAAATTTCTCTCTGCACGTTTGCCCGTCCCAGGATTCTGCACAGCTTCCTAATATAATTGTAATTCGTATTATAAGTAGAATTAGAGCTTGTACGGTCACTTCCACTGGGGCCATGACTCTCCATTAACATGGATTATTTCATAAATGACTGTAGTGCTATCATTCCTCATCGGTAAACTCTGTGAGAATGACTCGCTCTCACTGGTATTTGCATCAACTTGCTCCTGGTCTTTAGTGGAGGAAGGTGCACTATGAAGTTTAGTGCTTTTAATGGGCTGTAAAGGTCTTCTTGCATGTATGTATGTGTCTGCTGCTTAATTAGAAAGAACAGTGGAAATGCAAATGTTATTCCCATGGCATGACCTGGGTCCAACTGGTCACTTTTGCTTATTGGATGAATGATGGAGAAAAAATACTTTTGGAAAAAAAAATTCCAAGTTGGAAAAAAATACTTTTATATATACTATTTATATACTGCTCAAACAAAATAAGGGAACACTTAGTTCCGGTTCGATTTGAACCATATACAACCATATGACAGCCCAGGTTTGACTAAAACGCCGTCATATGGTTGTATATAGTTCAAGTCAAACCTGGGCTAAGTGTTCCCTTAATTCGTTTAAGCAGTATATTTCCCCAAATACTAAAAACATCACAGCAGGCAGAACCACTTTGTGCTCTTTTGATTAAATGCTTTGAGCATGTAAACACATCTATTATTGGACCAGCATCCATTTAAATAGTTAAGCTGGAATCTCTAATCAGAACAATTTTAATCAGATTGAAAAAATATTGTTGTGTAACTAATGACGGGTTGATGTGATGAGGCCTGTTCTCAAAACTTATGTTAACTCTTTTCTGATAGCAGGGTACTCTCAAGTGTTTTATTGCTCTTATACCGCACGATGTAAAATGCACAGCATAGAAACAATAGCAAACCTACTATGGAAGGGGAAAAAATTCTAAAACAAAATCAGTGTGAACACTGATCTCAGCAGCTTCGCAGTGAATTTACTCATTTTCACAAATTCTGCTATTCTCTTACTAGTTATCAACAAATAAATCAGTGTTTCGGGTTGGACAGACGTCCGCAAAGATGCATAATTTTCCCCCTAATATTAACATCATAAGACAGCTATCTATCATGTTTGTGCATGCGGCCTCACGGGGCACTGTGAGGCACTCAGAGGAAAGAGCTAGCCACCCTCTTTTGCATACATGTTCGGACAGATATGTGACACCTGATTAGCTAGTTTCGTTGTGATTGACAGAGGAGATAGAGCATGCCCCCTAATCTGACCGGACTGCCATTTTCACTTCCTTGAACTCGTGACTAAAGAAAGAGTGCTGACCAATTATTCCGTTCAGAATCTTGTGAACTGTAATGATGTATTTTGAAAGCTTCCCTTTTATCAGGGTAGAATAACCCTGTTTTACACCCTGCTTTTTGAGCCTTTCCTCAATAATGGCAATGAAAACATCATTGTATCGATCAGTATTGAGTAGGTCAATAAGCAGATCATATTCATTCGCTTATCTTTAGTCACATTTTCATCCTGATCAGGGTAGCAGAGGTCTATCAAGACAACACAGGGAACGTCATGTTCCAGAGAAAACGCTCTTTCAGCTCTAGGGGAAATCAAGCACAGCCAATCCACCTACAGGAATGTTTGTTCATCCCTATGGGTTATTAAGCTCAGCCAATCTACCTCGAGGCATGTTTGGGGACACCGGAGGCAACCGAAGAGCTCAAAGACAATATGTGAAACTCCACACAGGCAGTAATGTGAGAACAGGCTTGAACTCTGTATCTGAGCGGCAGCACCGGTCCTCAACTGCCCCTCTGTCCATCAAGGTATCATTAAGAAAATTCATTGTTGCAATGTGATTATCCTTTCCTTCTTCCTCTCTCAGCATTCTGGTGCATTTTAGTGGATTAGAAACTAAGTCAATGTTTACCAACTCAACCATGTTTCTGTATAATCCCCCATTCTCCCACTTTAACCCATAAGGTTAATTATTAACAATGAAACCATAAGTTTAGTTCAGGTATGTACACGGAAATGATCAGTTAAAAAAAAAAAAAAAAAAAAAAATTAGGCAACACAGTAATGTACATATGAAGCAGGTTAAGCTCCGCCCCCCTCGCTCCAACAGTCCCTCCTCCTTTTTTAAAGCAATCTCGCGTTCCTCGGATTCCTGTGCGCGCGGCGCACCTGGCTATTCATTCAGCGCGAGCGCGTCCTGCTGCGCGAGCCAAACGCAAACCCTTCAAATATTCAAATTTGCAAACTGTCACACGCGCGCGCTCATTTTTCCAGAACTATCTAACGGTCATCCTAAAAGAATATATACAGAAATAATGGATTAATGAACGAAACCATACAAAAACACGCAAAAAAAGAGTTTAAGTACACTACAAACAACCATACTGACTCCATGTTAAAGCACGTACCCGTGTTAGACTTTTCTAAGAGCCGTGTGTGTGTAACGTACGCACATTTTCCATGTCTTTTAAAACAGATCAAATAGAAACTCCATACCTTTCGGAGGACAGTTTTAATCTATTTGACGCTCCGAGTCCTGGCAGCCCCCATCGGGAAAAACATAATAAAGCAGGGAAATCCGTCGCCGGGGGTTTGTTAGACGCGGTTCAAAGTCCCGCTCGGGCGCTGTGTCTGCACAGAGAGTACGAACTCCGCTCCATACCACACCGCACTAGTGGGAAAATTCCTTCTCCTCCTGCTTCTCTCCCTCTCATCGAGTCTGCCCCGCTTCCACTCCTGAGCCGCACGCGTCCCTATGACGTCACAGCCCGCCTGTAAGAAGGAATTGGCCTGTAGGAAGAGGAGCTGCAATCTGATTGGACAGGACGTGTGCGCGTGTGTGTGAAATGAGCCAATCGTAGACGAGCAGCGGTCTCCTTGGTTACGTCTTGTACACCGAACGCCTTCTTCGCGGACGAAGCGTGGAAATCAAACCTGTAAAAGGTATATGCGGATATTATGAAAATAACATATTTGAACATTTGGTATTAACTTATTTGGTGTAATGTTTAAAGGTGCAATCGTCGTTTTTTATTTATTTATTACTTGTAACTTCAAAAATAAGTAACACATCAGAAACCATGACCTTAGAAAAAGTCCTTTGAGAGAACCTGTTAGGAAACTCGGTGTTAGAAGGGTTGTTTGTGTTTGGTTGCGCCTCCTGTAGTGATTTAATGGACTCTCTAAGGGCCACCGTCGAGCCTGTGGGCGGAGTTTCATGAACATGGTTAGAAACAGGCTTAAATAATCCACAGGGCCAAATTGTGTCTAGACAACTGGGTCAGAACCAACCCCCAAAACTGCAGCTCGTGAGATGTTACAGTCTGACGTGGTCAGATCCTACCAAAAGAGTGAACCAAGGACAGAAAACACTGGTGAACTGGAAACAGGGACATGTGTGGCCAACGTTCAATCCTGCAACATGTGCAGAAAGAGCTACTGTTCTACAGTGCATTACTGTTTTTGGTGGCAAATAGGGGCCTACTCACTATTAGTTAACCCTTTTTTGTCACATATACATTACAGCACAGTGAAATTCTTTCTTCGTATATCCCAGTGTAACTGGGGTCAGAGCGCAGGGTCAGCCATGATACAGCGCCCCTGGAGCAGGTAGGGTTAAGGGCGTTGCTTAAGGGCCCAAAAATGGCAGCCTGGTGGAGCTGGGGATCAAACCGCCAACCTTCTGGTAAGTAACTCAGTGCCTTAACCCTCTGAGCCACCACTGCCCCATTAGGGCATTATTAGGCGGGTGGTTATAATCTTATGGCGGATCAGTGGTAGCCATGTGACGCCATGCGATGCTGTGTCTCCAACTAATGTCACGTCTCAAATTATTCACTTATGTATTATTCTAGGCTGTTTCAGAGTATTGACACTATCAGTTTTCCTGTTACAGTGTAAAAGTCTGAGTGATACTAAATAGTCTGTTTTGTGCCCCACGCTTCTAGAATATTCCAGTCAAGTAGCATTTATTGTCATTTTAACTCTACACCAACCAGACATAACAATAAAATAACCTGTCTAATATAGGGTAGTCTAATATAGGGTAGTCACTCTTGTGTCAAAACATCTCTGAACCATCAAGGCATGGATTGGCACCAAGGTGCTAGCAGTTGCAAGGTTGTAAGGTTGGACATTCAAGGTTGGGATCAGACTGGTTAGTCCAGCAGATCTCACAGATGCTCAATCAGAATGGGATCTAAGGAATTTAGTGGCCAAATCAGCACAATGAGCTCATTGTCATGTTCCTTAAACCATCCCTAAATAATGTTTCAGTGCAGGCAGGGTGCATTATCCTGCTGAAAGAGGCTACTGCCATCAGGGAATACTTGGCCTGCAACAAAATTTGGTAGGTGTTAGAAGTAACATCCATATGAATGCCAGGAGCCAGGGTTTATCAGCAGAACATTGCCCAGAGTGTAACGCTGTCTTTCTGGTTTACCTTCTTACCATAGTGCTTTCTTGAGACATTTATTACCCAGTGAAGTGAGGCACACGCACCCACCTTCCACATGATTTGAAAGATAACATGATCCATCAAACCAGTCCACCTTCTTCTATTGCTCCATGGTCTAGTTGTCACATTCACATGCCCATTGTTGAGCTTTCAGCGGGGTAGAGGATTCAGCATGGGCACTCTGACCAGTCTGCTGCTACACAGCCTCATACAAAGCAAAGTGCACTGTGTGTTCTAACACCTTTCTATTATGGCCAGAGACATCTTTTTTCAGCAAATTGTGTTGTGTGGGTTTGGCCCAAACAGGCTAGCATTTGCTTTCCATGCAGTTTAAAGATTCTTGGATGCCCATGCCTCTGTCACCACTTCACCGGTTGTCCTTCCTCGGGCTACTTTTTATTCTGTTCTAACCACCGCTTATCAGGAACACCCCAGCAGCCATTTTGAAGATAATCTAACCCAGCTTTTTAGACATCACAATGTGACTATTACTAAGCTTTCTCAGGTCCTTATGCTTGCTCATTTTCCTGCTTCTACCTCATCTACTTCTAGAGAAGTCAGTGTTCACTTGCTGCCTAATATATCCCCCTCATTACATATACATATACACACCTTCAAAAATGAACACATCTGATTCTAGGAGACCTAATTTTTTGGTGGGAAAAAATCGAATCTTATGTAATGCACTTTTAAGTGTGTATTAATTAGTCTAAACTTTCAACATGTATAAAGCTGATAAAAATGAAGCAGTATTTCTTCTCCAGATAATAACTTTTCTCATTAATAAGTAATGCAGATCCTGTGTATTAAAGATTAAAAGAGATTTGTGCATTTTAAAACTATCATACTTAAATATACAATTTCAAATTGCTTCTTTGCTCAGCAACATTTCGATTAATTATTAATTATGTAGTCTGTTTATTTTATTAGTGCTGCTGTGTGCTAATAAAGCTTGAATTCGATTTTCCTAAAACTGTACTGTGCACAAATGTCCAATTTTATATATTTTACAAATGCTAATTTTGCAACTGTAAAATGAACAGCCTGCATATTTACTCAAACATCTATTTATATTATTGCACAGATTACAACATTTATAGTCTGTAGTGCTTTTGTGTGCAGTTTTGGTTGCCAAGCTGACAAAGCCTGCAAAAGACAGGAAGGTAATGTAATTATTTTAACTAACATTACAACATATAGTACTTATGAATAATCAAGTGTTTATTTAACTTTTTAATGGGTAGTGTAGAAAAACCCAATAATTATTATTGTCAGCCATTACTTACATTCAATCTAATAGCAACAGTAATGCATAATAATACTCTCACTCATCTTCTATACCGCTTTATCCTGTATTCAGGGTCACGGGGACCTGGAGCCTATATCCCAGGAGGCTTAGCGCATGAGGCGGGGTACACCTTGGACAGGGTGCCAATCCATCACAGGGCACATAGACATACACACACTCATTCACACACTACGGGCAATTTGGGAACGCCAATTAGCCTAACCTGCATATCTTTGGGAGGAAAACGGTGTACCCGGAGGAAACCCACCAAGCACGGGGAGAACATGCAAACTCCATGCACACAGAGACAGGAATCGAACCTGAACCCTGGAGGTGCAAGGCAACAGCTAACCGCTACACCACCGTGCCGCCCTGCATAATACTGATAATAGTACTGTAATAATAATAATAATAATCCCAAAACTGGCAATTACTCCCTGTTGTATGCTCTATGCATGTCATCACTCACTGTGAAATAATCTTATTAGGTCTTAACAGCATGCAAAACACAAACACATACTTGTGCATCTGAATGAAATCATTAACTCAGCGCAATATGGAGATTAAGAGATCACAATGGTTTATACGTTCCTCTCAGCCATAATCAAATCCTGCAAACAAATTCATTCGAACCCTGCTGGCTCTCAAGGCTTTTACAGAAAGCAAAATGAATTTAAATATTTGGAAAACACCTAATGTCTGTATTTGCCATCTGAGAGATGGGAGAATGTGTATCTCAGCAGCATGCTTCAGGGGGGAAATGAGATCCTTCTGTTTGCTATTATCATGTTCATAGGACATGAATGTAATAAAGCTATGAGCAGCAATCTAAAAGCAGATGCTTTATTTCAAGAAAATAGTCTTTTCTGTCTGTGTTCTGTGTCACTATATGTATCAATCAAGAAACAACAAATCATATGGTGTTTAAAGTTACAAAAATGCTGGTTTTTATTTAAATGCTGATGCTTGTGTGTAATTGCTAGATTAGTGCTTCTTTAGTTAACTTTCTCCGTGTTACTTTTAATCCCTCACAATAAGCTGATTACTGCAGCTGCAGAAATGGAAAGGATTTGGGATGGTACTCTGACCTCCATCCTTCAACCTTTGACTGCCTGTGATAACACTTTCAACGTTTCAACGGCTGTCACATGCATACGCCCATGTGTGAAATTCATAAATTCACATTCATGTGTTTCAGTGAGAAATGAGCGGGAGAGATCTGCGTGCCTTCCTATCGAGCCACCGTGCTGAGGACGTAGGTAAGGTGAACCGATGGACTTCAGCACTCTTTCCCTTTTCACTCAGGAAGATTAGATTCAAGTGCGGGTGCTCTTAAAGCAGTGTCTCCGCTGGAGAGACTCTGACCTGCGGTCCGTGCACAGAACAATTTGGAAATTGGATGATTACTGTGCCGTCGTCAACGGTAACAACGAGTGAAGTGCAGACCATCATGTGTGATGGACTGCCTTTCTGATATAGCTGGGGTTTTTTTTTTACTAAAAAGCACAAGCTTGTTACTGTTTACTAATTGCCTACATTTATATTATTAAAAAGCATTGCAAAAAAAGTGGCACATTTTAAGATTTCATCTGCTTGCCAATAAATTTGATTAGTAACATTAATATGGTGAAAATTATTCCTCCATCCGGATTTCAGGTTCTGCCAACAAGGAAAAAAAATCTACTGATGGTATAACCTGGCACAGTACATTTAGGCCAACAGCTGACTTCATTTTATTGCCACATAACATTGCTGAGTCTAGACCTGACCAACTGAAGCAACCCCAGATCATAACACTGCCTCCAGAGGCTTGTACAGTGGTGATGGTTGCATCACTGTATGCACTTCCCTTCTTTCCCTGACACACCATCACTCTGGAATAGGCATACATCAGACCACATGACCTTTTCCAATTCTTATTCTCCGTAGCAAGTTAACACTATTTGTTCTGATTGGTCTCAGTTCAAGAGTAATGAATATTTGTGGCAGGAACTATAGTGGTCTAGAGAACCAGTCTGGTGATAATGTACCTCCATGAGTAAACCACAACTCAAAAATAAAGAAAACAGACATTTCTAGTGAAGACTGAGACTTTATCCATGTCCAGTTATATGGTGTTTGATGGTCGTCTGTTTGTCCTCTGATTTAGAGAAGCTGACGCAGAGACCAGTTATATGGTGTTTGATGGTCGTCTGTTTGTCCTCTGATTTAGAGAAGCTGACGCAGAGAGTAAAGGATGAATTGGGAATCACCAAATACAAACCTGTTCAGTATGACGAGCTTCAGGCCATGGTGGAGGCTAAGAAGCTCCACTCTGACAAGATTGAACACAAGGTAAGAACGGGGTAGAGAGTGATTTAATCGAAGTGCTATTTAATAATAGTGCAATGAACAAAGTTTTATTTACCACCATATACACAATTAGTCTGCAGTGTCAGGGCACTTTGACATTTAGTGAAGTTCTACAGTAATCCTGCGTCCTGAATTCAATTAAATACAACAACTCAGTCCAACTCATCTATTTTTATAACATGTTAAGGAAATACGCCAACATTTTATCAACCTAATCTCTATCCACCACATCTGGAGCATATGTGCTATTTCCAGGAACAGTAATTTCAACACATGTTCCTGTCCTGAATATGTTCATAAATGGTAGTATAAGCACTGTATGCTGAAGAGAATGGTAGGTGTAATTGAACTGTCAGTGTTTAGATCAAATATATTTTATACACTGTAGTTTAAACCATTAGAGTGTAGAAATAAATGTCTTAGAATAAAAACAAATATGGCAAAATTTAAGGATATAGTAAAATATGGTTTCAGTTATTTAGGATGTCATGAAGGTTTAGTGAAGGGGCCAGGGGTAGCTCAGTGGTTAAGGCATTGGACTACGGTTCGGAAGATCCCAGGTTCAAACCTCACAACCACCAAGTTGCCACTGTTGGGCCCTTGAGCAAGGCCCTTAACCCTCAACTGCTCAGATGTGTAATGAGATAAAAAATAAAAAATGTAAGTCGCTCTGGATAAGAGCGTCTGCCAAATGCCTAAATGTAAATGTAACTATTACACCCAAATCACTGTGCATGTGGCTGGCTATAATATAGAAATCTCTCAGCAAGATGTACTAATTCAATGTATGATTTATAAATCTCTAAGTAACAAATTTCTAAAAATAAAAAGAAATCTGTTTTGCATAAATGTTTATTGAAACCTCAGGAAATGCCTTTAGAGTGCTTTTACAGTATACTCAGTGATTTTGTCCTAGCTGTCAACACACATTTTATCTGAAATCCTTGTGGAAATGGCCACAAGCTGGGCACAATGCTGGCATTTTTTCATAAACACAGAAATTTGAAAAACGTTACAAATTTCATGAAAAAGCATTAAGTGACACCAATCAAGTGACCAATCAGGTTGCAAGGCAGCAGTGACACTGAAATAAAAATAGTCTAATTATTGTAACAGGCGCTAAAGAAAGGTAAATGCAGGTCCAGATAAAACAATATTTAAGTAGTTTAAACAGTATTTAAACTTTGAAACTGGCAACCTAATCAAACACCGGTATATCTCAATTGGAAATCGAAAATAGGCATAGGATAGTTGATGTAGAACAAGCATTAACTAGGCTAGACAGAGTTTAGAATCAAACAACAAACTAGGTCATATACAAATAGCAATCACAGAATAATGGCTTTGTAACGTACCGGATAATGTCAGATGATTGTATACTTTGCAATTAGCACTAGCACTTGAGTCGTATTTATAGAATGTGTGATTGTATAACAGAGTTCAGGTGTGTTTGTTAGTACTCAGGTGACATAGACGATGTAGACGGTGTAGTCTTCCCGATCTGAGATTCGAGCTGGAGCTCTGGTCTATAGGGAGTTACGCATGGTACCGGCATGGATCTAACATATTGAGTGGAAGTAAAAGCATGTACAAGCCAATCGGAAGTTATTTCATTTCCAATTTTCCAATCTTTGCAATGTAACATGTTCTGGGCATACACTGGTACAGTCAAGGCAACAACAAAAAAAAATCCTCATCACAATAAAGAATCTTTTAAAATCTTTATTACATATAATATTCATTTGAATCTAGATAGCAACTTAGGATATCTAGTAAGTAGACAGAAACTTAGCTGATGCTAGGTGGAACTTACCTCCATAACATCCACCGCCGCCAAGGACTCCACTTCCCATCACACACACACAAGTTCAAACTCACCGGATTACTAATCCTGCACACCTGGACTTATTTTACTACCACAGTATGGGGACTCTGTACACTCACCCAACATTAAATACATGCTCTTGAGTTATACCGATTGTTACAAAGCCCTATATTTAGTCATGTTTTTAGTCACATTTAGTCAGACCCGTGTTCGTGTTAGGATGACAGTCCAAACGAGTATCATCATTAAGCAAATGCGCAAACAGAGTTTCATTGTCAAAATGCAAAGGAAATCCAAAGAATGGTCAAATTTCTGCCAAATTATGGCAAAACACTCAAGGCACAGAGATAGAAATCAGGAAAAACATGGCTTCCACAAGTTGAAGGAATGGCAATATCCTTTGCTATAACACCATGTGCTTATATAATAAGAGCAAATCAAGAAGCAGAAATGAAACAGGAATTGGGGAACTGATTAGAAGTCTGGGAATTACTAACTTTTGCTGGCAGGAAGGTTCAGTCCTGGGCTGTTATCATGCATACAAAGTCAACACACGGTAGGGAAAAAAATTCAAGTTGAAAAAACTTGACTGTGCTTTCAACATGGCCACCAGGGATGTGATTTTCACCTCTGCTCTTTTTCCTCGGATTTAACTCACGCTGTTTCTGTCAGCTCAGTTTAGTGTCATGAAGGACTTCAGGGGGATTTTAGGACAAAATGTTTGTGCTGTCAAGTCAAGTGTTTATTTGTCGGAGAAGCTCTCCCAAGTTGAAGTTTACTTTAGATACAACATGCAAGATTTGGTAGCATTAAGTGTAATGGTTGTGAGTTAGTAATTGTTTATTTAGCCCTCGATAAAAGGTGTTTGGTGTGCATACATCGGCTTGATGGAATTTTTAATTGGACGCTATCATCTCCATTAGTGTGAGACAAAATGCACTTGTGGAGATGAATTGTAAAAAGCAATATGACTCATGCTAATTGACTAATGTCCTTCAGACTATAATTTAGTCTGAGAGGTGAATAAACTATGCAGTAGAGGGGCTCTTTAAAAAAAAAAAAAAAAAAAGTGTGGTACCAGACTGGAGATTAGACAATTAGTTGAAACACTATGCTAATTTATGATATAATGGGATTCCCACTGCACTGCGCTGTATCATATTCCGGTGCTGTTTTTTTTTTGCGTTTTTACTCGAGACAGCTATGTGGAACAGACTTCCAATAAAACTTTGGCACAGAATCAGAGTGGATGATGTAAATGAAGCCCAACTGTTTGCAAACGCTTACACACAGGTGCACATGATGCATTTTCAACTGTATACACGCTTGCACGACTTCAGACTAGCATATAAGCCTGACATCAAAGAAAGACATAATGCCTTTTATATAATAACAGCTGCTCTTATGCAACAACTAGGATTTCGGGTCCAAAAAAATCCCAGATCAGACAGAAAGCTAAGCTCTCCATCACTTTGAGGAGTTAACCCCGGGGCGGTAGGGATTGGGCTCACGGACCTGCTGTGATTTAGCTGGCGAACTGAAGCAGCACTGTTTTGGAGGCTCATTATGCGTCGCTCACAGTCATTTCAAATGCAGCTCCCTGCAGCGGCCTGATAAGACGCCTGTGCATGTGTGCGTATGGCCACGGCACTCACATAGACAGGCTTTCCCGCTACAGATAGATACTATATGAATAAACATTCATGAGCGTGGCCTACTGATGGGATAAGGCACGCGGAAGAAGGAAGTACAAGATGTGGTTTTCTTTAAGCGTTGCAAGAGGAGTGCTAATAAGATTCTTAATTCAGCACATTAACCTATTGACCAGGAATAGTCATTCATCTGTATGCATCATTTCCTGATGGGTTAATTTTATCCACAATTATTAGCACTCCCAAGCTATTAGAGAGATGTCTGGTTTTTAAACAGGTGTAATTTGTCATGTACCCTGGCATAGCTTTGTTTGTTACATGATTTTTCCATATGTCTGTACTAAGCAAACATGGCAGGTATAGTACTGCCTAAAGATTTTGACTGTACGCATATAAATATGTCTGAATGTGTGTGTATATACTGTATATATTTATTTATGTATACACACACACACATACATACATACATACCTACACACTATAATGAACTTTTAGAAAAGACAAATACCTAATTTTTCGACATAATCTAGCTTTTTAATACAGGTTGAGCTGCGAGCCACCAATGCGCAATGGATTTGAACTCAATTAAAATCATTTGATCAACTGCTCAGAAAAATAACCATTCAGCTGCCTCAGAAGAAGAAAGCCTTCATTCTCCAATATACTGTACACACACAAAGTCGTTTTTTCTCATATCCCAGTTAAGGATATTTGGGTCAGCCATGATACTGAACCCCTGGAGCAAAGATGGTTTGCCCAAAACCATGACAGTGGCAGCTTGGAGGTGCTGGGGCATGAACTCGTCTTTTTGATCAGTAGCCCAAAGCCTTTACCATTGAACAAGAAGACCAATAATGAGCAAACCAAAGGAGACAGTGGTGTGGAACATTAGGAAGAAACCTCACAAGGAAAAGATACTCAAAAACTATAAAGTATAATTAGTTGGCAAGTTATACAGTATAAATAAACCTGTATTCGCTCCCTGAATTATTAATACTGTAGACTCAACCCTTAGGCAGCAACCTGTATTTAAGAAGAACTGTCACTGGGGTTTCATTTATTAAAGAGGGTTATGGCAAGAAAGGACAATATAGCAAATATATTTACCCTATATTTACCCTATATTTACCCTCGGTTCATGCATACACATAATATAAACAGTATTTTAAAATGCATTTATGGATTGATCCAAATCATTAAATGTATCTGTTTATTTTTTTTTTATTAAAAAATGTTTTTTTATATAACAATGGCGCTTTGGATATAACTTATTGACTTGAAATAATTTTTCATTCATTTTTATTTATTGATTTATTTATTAATTTTTGTTTTTGTTTCCCCCGAATTTTCGAATTTACCCACATCACACTAAGCCACGTTTCCCACCAGTTCTGCAAAAAACTGTGTGAACGCATGCAACTTTGCAAGAACACAGTCCCCCTTGACATGGAGCTGCCATGCTTTTTTTCTGACAATCCTGGTGAGGACACGGTCAAAGATAGATGCAGGAAGAACTTACTGTATTAGGGGTGTGTTAATGACAGCATTGACATTGACAGTAGTTAACGATGTAACTGACACGTCTTAGAGACTTCATTGACGTACTACGAACATGACGAAGACAGGAAATATTGGATCGCGACTTGAGAATTAAGAATCAACACATTGAGAATTAAGTTCTTACAATGTCTTAAAATGTTATAGAAGACTGCATTAGGTTCATATTACATTCTTCTGATGCTTACCACGTTCATGGCATGCAGGCAGCAGGTTATCAGCGTGTCTATGTCATGTTACGAGAATGAAGTATAAATACGAATTCCTCACACCACGACTTTTTGATGAAAAGTATTGCAGATTTCGTTGTATTCGTACCAGTCCGCGGGATGCAATAAAAGATAATAAGGACATCTGGTAAGGTGTGATCTGATCGGACATAGTAACAACTCGGGTGGATCTCATTGGACCTGGTGAGAGATTGACCATGTGTGTGATAGGAAAGTAGTGACAATGTGATAGATGCTTTGAGACCCTTATAGGGATATGGCTAGGAAGTAGTATGAACTTAATGCACATTTTTTACATTTTGACCCTGTTCCTGTTGCAGTTTTGCAATATTTTTAGGATGCAATGGAAACTTTGTGGTCTTCGTCAGAGTATGATAGTCATAACCAAGTCCCACCATGTCTTAGGGCTCTAGTATCCTATCAACCGACAGCTATCAACCAGGGAAGGCGAATGCTTTCACATGGTTTCCTTGAGACGGGTGACAGCAGCCGACTGCATTTTTTCAAACTGCTGCCTATGCACTGTTAAGGGGTAACGCTGTAGAAGGGAAATGCCATTCACCCCGCTCCGCCTGTGTGAACTCACAGACACCCATGTCTGGCTAGTGTCACTGTGATTGATGTGGGAGTGCAAATATGCCACCTCACCAGTAACATTATTTTTAAGTATATACTGTCAGACTAATCAACTTGTTATTGAGAATCTGCATAATGCTATGTCTTCTGTCCTGAAGAGTTTGCCATGGCAGAGAGCCCAGAAGCGCAGCTTTCCCTCAGACAATTACACATTACTGACATTCGAGACTCCAGCAGTACTGTCAGAGCTGTTGTTAGAGAAAATTAATCAACACTTTATGACCAATCAGATGCAAGAATCTGTTTGCTTCCTGCATATTCCTGCATAAGGCCTGAGTGAAGATGCTTGACAGCGATACAGTGGCCTGAGTTTGGTAATCACTCGAATTAAAGGGAAAGTTTATTGATTGTTTTTCTTGATATACAATTTCATTTTTGATTTTATAGCACACTTATAGCATACAGAGATTTATTTATGGTTGTGCTATCCGGTTTCATCAAGATGAAGATAGGTTTCCATTTGAGTCTGGTTCCTCTCAAGATTTCTTCCTCATGTGTCATCTCAAGGATTTTTCATTGCCACTGTTACGTCCAGCTTGTTCATTAGGTGGCAAATAGAAAAAGCTATAAAATTTATACTTTTTCAAAATTGATCAAGAATTTTTTAAAGCTTCCTTATGAGAATATCTAGTATTAACGTGCTAGTTAGTTATATTTTTTAAAGTCTGTGTGTATAAGTACACAACCCTCGGTCAGTCACCAGCATAGGTGAAAGTAGGTTGGTACTGTCCACAGTACTGGAAAGAGGGCAGAGCAGCTGCCTGCCAAAACCTACATTCAAAACCATCCATGGAAGCACGTTCAGCTAGAAAACTGAAAATCAAAAATCTGATAATGTTACGTCATCTAAAAGGACACTTTGCCTTCTTCTAAGTAATTCTGAATTGCCTCTGAACCGTTTGTATTGTTCTTTTCACGTGACCTACAAAGCTAAGTAGCGTCTAACACAAGTCTTAATCCCAAATCTCTCTCTAACCCCGACCAAGGGCACTACTTGGCCTGTTGGACAAGGGATTGTAAACCCTACACAGTGTACTAGCATTCCATGTAACCCTTGACCTCGGAATCCCAGAAGTCAGCTGATATTTTAAAGCGGAATAAGTGGAAATATAAAGAGACAATTATGAAATTTACAGAACTGTCCACCACCTCCATGGTGGTACCAGTAATAATTGAAACCGGTACCAGTAACAATTGAAAACTTTTTTTAACCTTGTTAATTACAAGTTAAATGTCAGTTGCTAAAAGTCAGTCGCCAGCACCACCAGTCGCGTGTACAGTAGTTAGTTCCGCCAGTCATGATAGGATATTGTTCATATTGTTCATATAATCTGTTGATAGCAATTGGTGTTTGTGGAACTGTTGTATTAAAGCAATATGACATTCAAGGTTTTGTTGTCGGACTGTGATGTTGTATGGTCGTGCTGCCCCCTTGTGCCTACGACTGCATCACAGCCATGCTGATATTCAGCACAACAGCACTCCCTTGTGTTTTTATTGCTTAATTATATGTTAATAAAAGATTAATATGCAAATCATTTAAGGTGACTTTTTTACCTATGAAACCTTAGTGCCTTCTATGCCTGTTAGTTTTTTTAGTCCTAAGTAATCCCAAAAATCCGTTCAGATGATGGGATAATGTCCTGGAGTGTTTCCTCAGCCTGAACAGATGCAGCAGTTATATAGTTTTGATGGACTCTTTGATGGCAGTGTTTAACAGGACCAGTTTTTCCCTGTGGGACAATACTGCATCGGCAGTACTCAGTAAAGATGTAAGCACATCGGACAGACTGACTAATGTTGCTCAAGGGAAAATGAGAAATAGAGGGGAAAGAGAATTGTGTATTGTACATTGCGTGTTTGCTTCTTTAGTCTTGTATCCACGGTGTAAACCTAGTGACATTCCATTTAGTCACATTAGTGTGTTATAATACACTCGAGCAAAGGAGCTGAACATCCATAGCTTATATAAATGAAGCATAGGGCATTCGTGAGCCATTACTGGAGGCCTGCCTCATCATCTCTGTCCTCGTTTTCACCCGGGCTCTTCCCACAGGCTGTAATTGGAAGATCTCTGGACAGGAAAATGCACAATTATCTGACTCTGTCTCGTCAGAAAGCTCGCTTTGTTACCAAACTACAGTGTGTAGCATTGAGAAGCCACACACGTTCACACACACACACACTGACATATTTGTCTTACTATCCTTGCGAGGACCTTTCCTTGACAGCTAATTACTGCTACAACGTCATTTAAATCGAACCCGTAATCTCAATAACAAAGGTAAGCACTTTGTTTTTTTTTTCATTGTATTAACATTCTTGTTTAATGCAATTTTTCTATGGGGACCAACCAAGCATAACCACAATATCAAAACAATATATTCCGATGCTTGTTGGTCCCCACAAAGATAGTACACATGCCCAACCACAGCCGAATGAGTCTCTGTTCAGTACGATGTGCAAATTCATCCCCAGATTAATTAGCGATTCCGTGTTTGTGTTTGCTTTTCCTGACTGCAGAGACACTTTGTCGAAATGTGTGTTTATGCATGTGTATGAGCGTGCATTGTGCTAAATTTAGCTGTTTTTTTTAACACCTTCTGTTTGACGAATCAAAAAGAAAGCTCTAAAGTTCACACAAAAAAAACTTTTTTTGATTTTGTATTCGTAGCCTGTGTGCATCTTTGTTAAATATTACAATATCAAAGAGCTTTTTAGTATTTAGATGACTTTCAGCATGATTAATCATATCCTTCTTCCTGTGGTGGTTTTTCTCATCCTACTGATAGAGGGTGAGGTCATGAACTCTCGCACGGTGAGATCCGTTACGGTTCAAAGGGAAGCCTCAGGGTAGGATCACCAAGCTTCCACTTGTGTGTGTGTGTGTGTGTGTGTGTGTGTGTGTACTGTATTTGGGTGTTTACCATCTCATTAACTGACATGTTTGACCTTGTGGGGACAATTAGCTGGCTCAGATGAGAAGAAATGTTTATATTTATAACAGGATACCTCCGGAAATAAACTGCTCAACATATTTTGGTGCAGAGGTCAATAACCTGTGGAGTTGGCATTTATGATGGGAGTTCTGACTCTTTTCAGTGAGTCAGATGATTTGGCTCAGCGCACCAATAAACACTGACTCTTTCAGCTCTAAGTTGGCCCACTGCCATTTGTTTTGTTCCTAGTTCCTATCTTAAGCATGGGATTATTTTTCTTTGCCTAATTATGACTAATACTGTTTTATTAAATCTTCCTTTCTACACTGTAATGAACTGTATTACATTACACTGTACAACTTCATTAAAATCTATTGAAATAATCATTAAACCAGCAAGGCACTACAACATGCATTGACAAACACAGGCAGCATGTGTTAATAGTATTGCGCTGCTGGGTCTGTGCTACATTAATAAGATTCGGTTCCATTGATCTACATACTGTAGCACCACACCTCTCCTAATACTGTACACAAGGCATAACGTACAGCTCAGCAGTATAGAGGTTTCTCCATAATGCTGCTTCATCCACACATCTGAGAATCAAACACACATCCAAGCACTCATCCTAACCCACTGCTCAGGCATTGACAAGGAGATCTTCAGCTTTCTAAATCTTGTGGTGCAAGAGTAATGGCAATCCCTACAGATTACAGGTACTACCTTTGACACAGCTTTCAGTGTATGCTTAAAAGAGCAGAACATCTTTAGCTGTAATATATATTTAGCCTAATCAGAAGAAAAAAATGCAGATTAGGCTAATTTCCCATAGTGTGTGAATGTGTGTGTGAGTGTTGACCGGAGGTCCTACCACAGTCGTACAAAGGGAAATAAATGGTCACCATTGACCTCCAGTGTTCACCATTGACCTCCAGTGTTCACCATTGGCCTCCAGTCTTCATCATTGACCTCCAGTGTTCACCATTGACCTCCAGTCTTCATCATTGACCTCCAGTGTTCACCATTGACCTCCAGTCTTCATCATTGACCTCCAGTCTTCATCATTGACCTCCAGTGTTCACCATTGACCTCCAGTCTTCATCATTGACCTCCAGTGGTCACCATTGGCCTCCAGTCTTCATCACTGACCTCCAGTGTTCACCATTGGTCTCCAGTCTTCATCATTGACCTCCAGTCTTCATCATTGACCTCCAGTGGTCACCATTGGCCTCCAGTCTTCATCACTGACCTCCAGTGGTCACCATTGGCCTCTAGTGGTCACCATTGGCTTCCAAAGTCCCTAGTTGGACTACTATAAAAAGAATAGCTTTGGATGTTTCTCAAAGACAAACAGAGAAGCAGTTTCAATAATCCATTTATTAAAAAAAAATTTTTTGATCCTATTTCTCTTTAGTGGTAGTAGTTAGTAACAACAATCACTAAATTGCATTCTCTGAAAAATGACAAAATGAGAGCAGCGAGCCACAGACAACTGCCTTTTATTCAGTCAATACAACTTATATTCTCGCAACTTCAAGAGGTTGTTTATTCAGACACTGCAATATACACTATTGTTTCCAAGGACACAGACATATTCTTTAAAAGCAAGCTTCTCACTTCACTTCAGCTGAAATTATATTAATTCAGCTTTTCAGTGTTTCATTGCTAGCTGGCTTACACTCTCACTTCACTCTGATTGAAGGTTTTGGACTGATCCAACAATTTGGGCTGAGGTGGTTAAACCAAATTTAAAAAATTTTTATTTATCAGCTCAAACACAGACAAACTGTGCACTTATAAATTTTAAGGATATACATCATGTAATAATTTAATTATACTGTGATTAGTAGTGTTGTTGGGGGCATTGTTGGCTCAGTGGTAGATTTCATGCCTGCTATGCGGAACCCCGGGTTCGATTTCCAACCAATGCCCAAACCCCAGCCACTGGATTCAGCGCCCGTCCCAAAGCTGGATAAAATGGGAGGGTTGCGTCAGGTATCCGGTGTAAAACATGTGCCAAGTTGTAGTACGGATTGGATGGTGCGCTGTGGCGACCCCTTGACGGGAGCAACCAAAAGACTAACAACAGCTTTAATAAGTAGTATTGGGTTCAAGACTGTGTTAACCAAGACCATAGTCAATGGAGTCTGAGTCAAGAGCAAGTATGACAGTGGGTCAAAATCAAGACGAGATCAACATCAGACATGCCGAGTCCATGTTTTATCCAGACATGTTCAGGTTCTGGTAACAGGACATACAGCTCCAAACAGACCTGAAGCAACCCCAGATCATAATACTGCCTCCAGAGGCTTGTATAGTGGCCACTATGCATGATGGAGGCATCGCTTCATGTGATTCCCATCTTACCCTGACACGTCCATCACTCTGGTATCGGGTCAGTCCAGACTCATCATACAGTATCACATGGGTTCTCATCGAACTGTGTGGAAATGCTCTTACTTTCACTATTAAACATCACTCTGATTTCTGCTGTAGATATTTTACGATGCTGCTTCACCAAGCGTTAAAGTGATATCAGATCATAGTCACTCATGATTTATTTCTGACCACATTTCTTCCATGAAGTAGAAAGCATTATCCTTACAGGTTTTAATAACACTTGGAATAGTTCTTAAACCAGTAACAGTTATTTTCAGCCAAGTTTTTTCTTTGCTTGACGCAGGTTCGTCTGAAACAACAATAATTTTTTCTTTTTTGTTCAGACAGTGCATAGAACTGCAATGTTTATGTATCGTGTTGTTTGTTCTAGCAAGCAGTGCAGTGTAGTTCTGTTTTATAGCATTGTTAATAAAGCTCACATGGTGTAGGGGTGTTTAGGGATTATGCATAAGGTACAGTAAACAAAATAACCGAGTTTGCTAGTTAGACAAAAGTGCAACAAGAAGCAGTGCAGCACATGTACCGATTTGCAAATCAAAGCACATATCCTTTGATTTGAGCACACAACAGGAAAATAAAACGCATTAAATATTTGAAATTGTTATGGCTCTTGCAACTTGAGACCAAATCCAGCTTTGTATTACAAGTACATATTTAAGTCTGGAAATATTTAGTAATTTATATTTATTTATTGCTATATAAATGCCACATGTACAGACACACATAAACTGCAGGTTGTCCTGAAAAAAAAAGAAAAGTATATATATATAAAGCAATTATGGTAAATATTGTAAATAAGTTTTTTAGATCTGGACTTACACCAGCAGTGCAGCACTTTTACCCTTTGGGTCTGTCTTCTTTATCCTGTATTTGTGTAGTAGGTGTACAAATACTAAACAGGACAACTTGCAGTTGTATAAAAGCAAAAGTCCTAGAGGTGAAATATGGCTATACGATTACAGTAATTTGTAATTTTTTAAAATTTTATTTTATAGAACTTTATTAATCCCAGAGGGAAATTGCTCAATTTTCGCATATCCCAATTAGGAAACTGGGGT
>JAQMYK010000035.1:26276860-26288126 GCA_030014345.1 Clarias buthupogon | reverse complement strand
TTATCCTGCTGGAAGTAGCCATCAGAGGATGGGTACATGGTGGTCATAAAGGGATGGACATGGTCAGAAACAATGCTAAGTCGGATGTGTCAAGCGACGTACGAAAAACGGACCCCTGGTGATGGTTAATGCTGATTGGCTGTTTCCTTGGCAATCAGAACCAACCAATCAGAAGTGACCTTCTTCCAGTCTCTGATTTTTCTAAGCTTTGTAGCTCACTGTCAGGGTGCGCATACTCATCTAAGATCTTGATTGAACAAAAGAGAGAGTTCGAGTGAGTGAAAACAATACATGTACAGTATTTTTTTTTCCTTCAGTAGAGACACTACTGGGACACCATATGGTTTGACTTGTTGAACAGCAGTGCTATCTTGTGGGGCTGTAGGACAAGAGTCTGTACTGCATTGACAGTTGCCTGGGATTTAATTCTGTATTGCGAGAAATCGTCCTGCGTGTTTGCTAAGTGTACTTGATGGAAAATTGTTGAACAATGTTGTCTCCTGAAACCAGGGTCAGTGCCATATACAGTATTCTGTCCTGGCACTGACCCTGCTACAAACCACTACAATATACTATTGAATAACTTAACTCACCTTGATTCGGCTTTTAATCGGTTTCTACATTTGGTCAAATTTTGGTCAGCATGGCCAATGACAATGATTGTTAATCACCCTAGTACATTTAAGTTAATTTGACTAAACATCATTTATTTAGGGTCTTTAGCAGGTCAGAGGTAAAGGACAGATGACCTGATGATACTCCCTGAGATAAGTGGAGAAACATCAGTACATTAAAAATACAGTGACTCTAACTTACTGCACCTAGACATCGTAATAGATTTGAACTCCACACTGATGAAATCAAAGCCTGAGAGATTGTATTAACCAGTTCAGTCCTCTAGTTGGCTGTGATGTTTTTTTTTAATGGTTTGTATATGTGCGTGTGTGTGCATTAGGAATTGTGGCTGGAATGAAGAGGATCACTTGCGGTTCCTCCACATTGTTGGCCAATATTCTCCTGACCTAAGAAACCACAGAGGTCTCTATATGGACATGCTCCAGAGAGTTCTACCCCATATCTCCAGAGCAGAACTGGTTAGTTACCACACACATATACTGTACACACATACACACACACATACCCCCAACCACTTTGTGTCTCTCCATATCTAGTGTTTTTCCATTACACTTCCTCGGGTCTCTATGCCAGACCTATCAGCAAGGTGCAAGTCCATCCACTTAGCTCTTCCCATGATTGCATGCTATAATGTTGGGTGAAAAGAAAACAAATGCTTTTTTTTTTTTATTTCTCATGTAAAATATCTGTTTATATACATAACATCTGAAATGTGCTTCATTGAAATTAGCAGGTCCTCCAGTATCAGAAAACAACAAGAAGGGCAGTTATTAGGGCATCAATTATTGTTCTGTAGTCAAATTTATTTGTGATTTTAGCTCTGTGTATGTATTTGGTATGCTGTTATTACTATGCTTTCAGAAAATAGGATTTATTAAGTGTACCAAGGTAGATGTGTAGGTCTGGTAGTGAATGCATTAGTGCAATATGACACGTCTCCAGTCTGGAAATGTATTCTGTGTTGACTTGGATTTCCCTCTGACTTGTCAGAGCATTTGTATCTTGGCACTGCTAAATATGGTTTTGGTCTCAACCATGAATTTGCAAAAAAAAATTGTTTATTTTCTCTTTCTCATGTCCAAAGATTGACAATTTGTATTTCCTTTGTCTGGAAAACAGCCTAATCCTAGGCAGAATGCATAAAGCCAACTACCTGGTGTAAAGTCTTGGCCTTGATGTTTTTTTCTGTCATAATTTTGATTTGTTTTCACTTTCATTTAATTTATAGAAGTCTCAGTTAGTCTGGGACCTGAAAATGATGGACTTGACTGCTGATGCAGGTGTATTAGTATAGTGCTTGTATACTCTGGAAAAAAGGAAGTAATAGGAAGTGTCTATTCAGAACAATTCAGGGGAAGAGGTGTAATGTCCCAGGCTAATAATGTTGTATAAAAATTCTCATGAACAGCTTTACTTTTAGATTAATGTCTTATCAATGGGTGAAAATAGGCTGATAGGGTCCTGTACTGTGTACCTCTAAAAGATTCAGTGGTGGTAAAAAAACGTACTGGAAAGCAGAGAGAGCAGCTGCCTGACAAAATCCACATCCATGACCAGTCACGGAACACTTTAAGCAAGAAAATACATCTGATCTGATTTTAATCAAGACTTTGTCGCCTTAGTAACTGCTTCCAAATTGCCTCTGAATTCTAAACCCTGTTAGAAACTTAAGGGACCATGTGGTCAGACGGTGTCCAAATGGATATTATTAGTCATTGATGTTCCAAACAAAGGTTAAAATGTTATTGTTCTGAGGTTGTATTTGCAACATTGTGTTGGGGTCATACTGTATATTTAATGTTATCTCAACATCTTTATACTAAAGGCACTCTTAACGTTAAAACACAAGAATTACAGTGGTTATGCAATGTTTAGGTTCCTGCTGGGTATCTATTATAACATATTATAAAGTATGGGCCATTTCATAGCATTAAATGTAAAATAGAAGAAAGAAGGAAATTAATAAAACGTATATGACTGTCATTCTTTAATTAAATAAAAAAATGAAATCATGAGCAAACTACTGTGGTAGAAGAGAAATTCATCAACTGTGCCTATTCGTTTCTGCCTCTGTCCCTGTTTATCTAAGTCAGTTAGTGGACTGCCAGGTCAACTCATGTCTCAGTCTCCCTCATTTTCTATATCGCATACCCACACAACAGGGGGTAAACAACTACTGGTTCTTTCTCCCACTGCCTATCAGCTTCTTTCTCCATCAGTCTTTTTCCCTTTATTCGCGTTTGTCTTTCGTACCCAGATCACGCCCAAAGTCTCAGGTTCCCAAGAGTGTTACAGTGCAGATATGATTGAAACTCATAATCGCTCTGCTGTTTCCTGATGAGATTTGTGCTCTGTTTGAGAAACTTGACCCATCTTTTTCTTTCTTTCTCTGTCATTCTCTCAGACCTCTTTTACGTCAGTAGTCAGTCTTTTCTCCTTCTATTTCATAGCACATTTTCTGTAACACATGAATGATGAACACACACACATACACAAACACCACACAAATGATGATACATTTCCCTGTACTACGTAAAAAAAAATTTGACTTAAAAATTTTTTGTCATGTTGGGTCATGTTGTTAAAAAAAATTGCATTTTTTTGTAACGCTGTCTGCAACCACCATAGAAACATTGCTGGAGGAAGACATGCATCTAGACTGTTTTCTGTTCTGGCTCCTTGGTAGTGGAATGAACGTCCTCTAGATGTCCGTACGAGTCACTGACTCTCGGGTTTTCTTCAGCTGGTCAGGTCTAGACTCAGCAAAATTATGTGGCAATAAATTGAGGTTAGCTGACTCCCTGAGTGTACTGAATGATCTACTGACTTTTTTCCTCCTCTGTTTGCATGGGCATATTCCAGGCCAACGATCATCAGGCTCAGATTGTGAAAGAGTGGTTCTGAGAGTACGAGTACCATTTTGACATGAATACAACTTACATTGGATGCAAGGCCATTATGAACACACACATTCACGCTTAAGGGCTGTTCAGCATAATCAATCCACCTGCTACCGTGTCTTTTGGCCAGAGGAAGCTCACGTAGACACAAGGGCAATATTCCAGGAGCTCCACAAGCGGTAAGAGGAATTCAGGATGGAGCTAGGGATCCTGGTGGCATCTTGTAAGAATTCTTACACGAAATTGACTCACATTTAAAAGAGTACTTCTCGGTCTGAGGCATGGTACATGGACAGGATCCATGAAAGATTCATGTGATGCACCACTGGCAAAATAAAGAATCGTAGTATGCAGTTGCCTTTCAAGTTACCTTTCAAGTTGAACAACCTTTATTTTGGAAGCTTCCATGTGTTGCACAAAAAGTGCCGTCTGCCTCGGAGCTGACATCGGATTGGAAGGCAATGAAAGAAAGCAGACTTTAAAATATGGGAACACACCAGTCAGGGAGGATGGTCTGTTTTCCTGCTGAATCTGAAGCATGCTGTAGGAATACCTGAACATTCAGTGTATTTTAGGAGATAGTGTCTACGTGTGTGTGTGTGCAGACTTGGTAAATGAAATCAAGATGTGTGATTTAGATTATAGATGTATGTGTTGATCGATGATTCGATGGACATGACCTTGAGTTAAGCTACTCTACATGTCACAATTCAGACACTGTGTGTGTTTATTCATTTATTTATTTATCTTTTGCATGTGCTTTCAAGAAAGGTGATTTTAACAATTGAACCGCTATCAAATTATAAAGCAAAGGCCATAAACCCACACGCAGATGGGAAGCATTGCTGAGGCGCCCAGCTCGGCCTGCCTCTGAATTGCTGCCCATTCGGTGCTTTGAAGTGAGATAAACGTTCTCCACCATAAAAGTTTCCGAGCCCAATTTAGGCCTACCTGAAGCAGGGTTTCTCACTCGCCCGTTATTTCACAGCTTGAAAGAGAGCATGTTAAAGGCTTGAAAAAATTGCAATAAGCTCCTTCTCTCCTTCTCGCTGCTTATTTTGTTAGCTTTGATTTCCTGTTTTTGAGTCCTTGGGGAGAAAATGAATAACTGCCTGAAATGAATTGTTGACAATAAGTCACTTCAAAGGCTCAAACTATGTTTTTGGCCTAAACACCCTCTCTGGGAAATAATTGGAGATGTGGCTTTTAGTGGATGTTGGTAAATGAAAGTACTTGTGGGAAAACAGACTCTAAAGACATCCACAGATGAAATGAGCATGCCGAGCAAAATCGATATTAGACATACGTTTGCCATAATAAAAATGTAAATGGTGGACTGCTAAGCAATTCACAAAGTTTTTTAAAAATGACAAGAGAAATAGCTTTCTGCTGACACCAATGTATTATATTTGGATATACGTATAGTACTGTGCAAAGATCTTGAGACACTCCTCATTTCTTCATCTTCTTCTATACCGCTTCATCCTGTATTCAGGGTCGCACGGGGCCTGGAGCCTATCCCAGGAAGCTTAGGGCACGAGGCAGGGTACACCCTGGACAGGGTGCCAATCCATCGCAGAGCACACACACATACCCTCATTTCTTCATAGTAAATTTAATTAAACAATGTAGATTAAATTAAAGAAATTGGAATAAATATTGTACTGCAACAGGCTGCAAAGTGCCTGAAGATTTTATAGAATTTAAGAATCGCCTGTTTATAGTGTGTAACAACCTCAGCAGCAACCTCATTTCCCCTCTTGTCCGTTCCAACCACTCAGCATTCAGCATCACCGGTATACTAACCACTGGCCTGATCATCTATCAACATCTGCACCTGTGTCTTACTGGTTCAGGCCTTAAGTTAGATGTTTTTCATGATTAATGACTCATAGGTCACTGCGGAGTTGAAAAAACTACTGAACAAAAATATTCTTCTGAAGCTGCTCAGGTACAGGGACTGGACTGAAAATGTGAGCCATAAACTTGCCATACATGAGAGCCAAAAAAAAAGTCCTTTAGGAAGCCTGGAGAACTATTCCACGGGACGACATTAAAAATACAAGAACGTCTGGCTCTTTGGAAGTAAAATATGAAGAATTGAGGAGTGGCTCAAAACTTACACAGAACTGTGCAGAAACTGGGACACATAGAAGACAGCTACATGATTTCATGTATTGTGCACTCAGGCAGTAACCTAAGCTCAGGATCAAACCATGATCGAACCATGTACTATTTGATAGATGCTTTCTTCAAGCAGCCTGATAACTGTGATATTATCCGGATTATTATATCAGCATCAAGCAAAAATATTCATCATTTCATTTTAGTTATTACAACGCAGCACCACCGTAACCTTTAGTTCGTTGTTGTTGTTTTTAATAAATCTGTGTTGCCTGACTTTAATTAAACATGGCGGATAAATAATAGTGAGGCAATAATAGCTAGAGAAAGCAGTTCACGTACCGGCACGATACTTAATTTCATAACATTAAAAGCATTAAAGCTACACATTAATTATATACTTACTTCCACATAGCATGTCTTGCTCATGGAGATTTGGCGTTTTTTATTGTAGTATTTATAATACTGTGCAAATTCATAAGTCCCCCACATTTCCTCATATTTTGTTTCCAAAGAGCCAGACATTCCTGTATTTTTTATGTTGTCTTGAGGAATAATTCTCCAGGCTTTTTTGGCTCTCATTTTTGACAAGTTTTTATCTTTAACTTTCAGTCCAGTGCCTGTACCTGGGCAATCCCAGAGGAATGTTTTTGTTTGTTAAACCACACAGTGACTTATGAATTATTCAACCGATTAAAAAAAAACATCTACAGTAACTTCAGGCATGAACCAGTGAGAAACAGGTGCGGATGATCAGGCCGGTGATTAGTATACTGTACTGGTGAAGCTGAATGCTGAGTGGTTGGAGCAGACGAGAGGGGAAATGAGGTTGCTGCTGAAGTTGTTACATAAACAATGTTTAATGTTTCAATTATATCTTTAGTAGTCTTCATTGCGGTGCCATTTCTTTAATTTAATCTACATAATTTGATATGAGAAATGAGGTAAGGGCTGATTTAAGACTTTTGCACAGTAGTTTACATATGCTTAAATTTACCTCGTTGACATCCAGTTACTTAACAGCCTGGAATAAGTGGATGAATCCAAGACTTAGACAAGGCAAGAAACTGGGCAAGATTTATTTAATTATTTTTTTTCACCCATTACGTCATAATTGCTACATGAGAATCAGATTGCGTGTGTGTGTGTGCTTTGTCCCCTAGTGGTTAGTGTATGAGGAGTCACTGCCCTGTCAGCCGTATCAAGCTAACTTTCATGAAGAGTGAAGGACATTCAAGTTAATTTACTTCACACACTGGCTGCTGCTGATGATATAATGATTACTGCAGCTACAGTAGTTGAATAATATCTATGCCTAAACCCAATCATAACCTCCGTAACAGAAAGGAAACATTTAGGTTCTTGTAGTCGACTTGGGCTTCATTATAAAACAGTAAAACATTCAGTTTTCCTTAGTGGGACCATCCATACATCCTTAGAATGTCAGATATTTTTGGCCTCCGAGTGGCGCAGTGGTAAAGCGCTCGCCCTATCATCCGGAGATCGCTGGTTCGAACCCCTGGTGATGCTGTTTTCCTCTCACAGCCGGAGGTCTAGAGAGAGCTGATTGGCCGAGCTCTCTCAGGGGGGAGGGATGAGAGGTACTTGGTGTACCTACATTAATCACGGCTCTACAGCCAATCAGGGGCGTCTGTGAGCTCGCGCAAGCGTAAGGAGCGGCTAGCGCTTTACTCCGAGCGTGTTACTCCGGCCCTAATGGTGCGTGAGCAAGCAAGCGGTCGGCTGGTGTCACGCGGTTCGGAGGAAACACGTGATAGTCTTCGGTCCTCCCGGCTGAGTGGTAGTGGTAGCCTTAATGTGGAAGCCCCCGAGTGACGGGGAGGAATTGGCCATGACTAAACTAGGGAGGGAAAAAAAAAAAAGTGTCATATTTTTATCCTTCTGTTCTTTCTTTCTTTCTTTCTGTTTTTTCTTTTCTTTCTTATTGAAGGGGCCCCTTTCTTAACCACATTGTGTCACACACCAGACACACTCACAGTCTTCTACCAAACCTAGGCACACACACACACCATAATGAAACCAGGCAGCTGCATAATGCCTCCTGTCCTGCACTTCTGCACTAATGCCCTCTCCTATTACTCCTACTTTTACTCCTCCGGTGCCCTTTGCATCACTATAGTAAAGCCATCTTCACTTTTCCAAGCTTGCCAACTTTATTTCCAGTGTTGCAGACAAACACACACAGTGTCTTCCTTCCCTGACTTCTATACAGTCCTCCTGTTTTTTTTTTTTTCACCTGTTAGTTTTGCAATCAAGGCCCTTCCTTCAAGTCCAATTACTTACACCCATGTCATCTCACCCTCATACCCAAGCTGTGCTCAGTGAGTTGGTTTGTTGGCAAGGCTTTGCACATCATTTAAGTCATTTCACCCAAGATTCTAAAAATAGACTCTCATGTTAATTCATCTTCCATTACATCAAAGTCACGTCTGCTGGAAGTCATCTCTGTATCCATATCTCATGCATGTCTTCAATTAATTTAAGTAATCCTTCTCATGTATTTAGTTTGAATCTAAATCAATCTTTCCTTCACAAGCAAGTCAAATTTTGCTGATATCTTCCTCATATCCAATGCATAATGTATACGGAACATACAAACCTGAACATGCATCTTGTGGACACACAAAGTTCACACATATTGCAGTATCTATGCTTTTCCTGCATTATTTCCAACTTGATTTGATGTAGGTTGTTTGTTTTGTCTGTAGATAGAAGTTAGATTGCAAAACATCATCCCCATTCTTAATCTCTAGAATGAAACCTTCTCGCTTAACATCATGCATATTACTTTTTGCTTAAAACTTTCTTTAACTCACTTATTCTCAATTAGTCCATAATTCATGAGTAGCTACTGTACAGTATGTGTGGATATGTGTGTGGTTTTCAGAGTGCTCATGAGCGGACTTGGGACTGGTACAGGTTCAGCTTGGAGCAGGAGAGGCTGCTGCTGGAGAGTTGGCACCGGGAGCAGGCATTTCTGCGTCTGCGGACTCTGCAGTTACTGGAGGATGCCAGGGTAATTTATGATGAAGAGCAGAGCCTGCGAAGTGGCAGATTACACCAGCAACACATCTGTGCAAATCTTAGACAAAAGGTAACACACACACACCAATACACAGTGCACAGTACATTGACCTTCTACTGTACTACATGATGCGCAGATGGAAGAATTAACTAAGTTGAAATAGATCCCGTGGCCTTCTGTTTGTGAAATTCCCAAGATGCTGAAAATACCAGGCCGAACTGTCGTCGCCACTTATTCCCAAGAACAGCCATGCTTTAATCCATGTGTGTATTATGTAACACTACTCCAGATGGCATTATAAAGAGCACAATCAATCATTATGATTTGAGAGTGTGAATCTCAGTCATCCACCTCACAGGTTTTAACTGGAGTGGATAAAGATGTGTGGCCATCTGCTGTGATGGCGTCTGCAGTTTCTAGTCACAATATGGACGTTCCTAGTGCACGAAAAGCAAACAGTATGTGTCAATCTCGTTCTAGCACTGCATAAAACCCCTGATGATATACCGTATGCACTGAAAATCTTAAAACTCCTGTAGTTTAAAAGTATACTAAAATGGTCTTTGATATTTTAAAGTGCCTTCTTACACTTTTTCAATCTTGTCTATTATTATAAAACTTTATAACCTTCTTTATTCATTGCTTTAATTCAATTCGTGAATGTACTGAACAAGGATAATCCAAAACAGTAAGGTGAAAGGTCAATACCAGGAAATACAAGGATATCCGGAAACAAGACAAACCAATTAGAGGCTTAACACCGAACAGTTGGCTAATTAACCAATCACAGGACTAGAACATAAAGCACATGCAAAATGAAATATATTTCATTAGCTATTCTGGGAAAACATGCCGTATACTGTACTAAAATAAGACTTTTTTGGGGGGGAATCAGGAATATGATACAAAATTAATGATCTTAAAGACAAGTTTTCACCATTTTCTTAATACCTCTTAATTCCACTAGTGAATGGATTAGCGAGTTGATGTTGGGTATCAGTTACCCGGAGTTTAGCCTGATGACCCATGAATAATGCAGTTCTTCAAATTTGGTGTTGGATTTTCTCTTGATTAGTCAAGTCAATTAATATACAACCTGGTTAAAAAAGTCACCACTGCACAAGGGTCAAATTATTGGCCTGCATCAAGCAAACAGAACAACTAAGGGGATTTGACATTGGTGGAATTGGGTTAAGAACTCACTCACTCATCGTCTATACCGCTTTATCCTGTATACAGGGAAATGGGGGACTGGAGCCTATCCCAGGAGACTTGGGGCATAAGGTGGGGTACACCCTGGACAGGTGCCAGTCCATTGCAGGGCACACACACATCGTGACACACTACGGGGCAATTTGGGAACGGCAATTAGCCTAATCTGAATTTCTTTGGACTATGGGAGGAAACCCACCAAGCACAGGGAGAACAGAGAAGAGAAGTGCTCTTCAGTGATGTTAGGTTGCACAGAACTGTGCATTGTAAAAGTCAACAGTAGAAATCACAGCTATGTTTAATTGTGAAATTAAGAGCACTTTCACACACACACACAATGCAACATGAACTTGCAGGATTGGGGTTAAAAAGATGTGTGTCCATAAGGAAACCACTTATTAATGAGGTTTAGCAGAAACAACATGGCTTTAGTTTGCTAATCAGGGTAAATATAGGACTTAGAAGCAAGGAAAAAACATCATGTGGTCTGATGAGTCCACATTGACCCTATTCCAGAGCAATTAGTGCATCAGGGTAGGAAGGGAAGCGAATGATGCAATGCATGGTGCCCCCTGTATAAGGCTCTGGAGGCGGTGTTATGATCTGGGGTTTGCTTCATTTGGTCAGCTCTAGGTTCAGCAACATTATGTGGTATTAAAATGAGGTCAGCTGACTACCTGAATATATGAAATGTTATATTTTAAATGCATTTATTTGTTCTCTGATGGCACTGTGATACTCCAGGACTCAAATTGTGTAAGAGTTGTTCTGGGAGCATGAGGGGTCATTTTCATGCATGGATTGTCCATTGTATCATGTCCTATACACACAGCTTAAGGCGATCAAATGACACATTAGACTGGGCAACCTTTTTTGGCCATGCAGCGTAGCGTACAGTATTAGTAAACATTTATTGTCACCCAGTGGAAGGGTTACCAAGAAAACAAGCTTATACTGTGTTATCCTGAGTTGCTTTATGCCATACCAGTGTAAGATATACTGCACAGTAGCTGTAACTCCATAGAACATGATTAAAAAGATTTTGATCATTTGAAAAAATTTGTAATATCATTTACTTTTTTGGGTCACATTTGACAAGTTTTGTTAGATGTACAGTAAATGGATAAGACAAGGCATCAGCAAGTCCACCCTTTTTAGGGTTCAAGAATCAAAATGACATAAATATAGTGTAAGCCAGAAATCTATTCTTAAGTTTGTGCAAGCGGAATAGCTTGCCCTACATCATTCTTATTACGCCATAATATTATGCACTGCTCAACATTGACGGGTTCATTGTCCTGCTGTGGATGTTAGATTTTTATCTCTTCCTTGAGCAGACTGTATATAT
>JAQMYK010000035.1:26252631-26263677 GCA_030014345.1 Clarias buthupogon | reverse complement strand
TGTTCTATTACAAATAAAATATTGACATTTGCCATCTCCACATCATTGCATTCAGTTTTTATTCACAATTTGTTTAGGGTCCCAACTTTTTTAGAATCCGGTTTGTACAGTATTTGGGAGATTATTAATGCATTTTTATGATAAAGAATTATCACATGAAATACATTTGAAGATCTTTAGTATAAGAATTTCTTTACATGGGCCTTAGATTTTTGATAGAATATTATGTAGTAAAACATTTAATATTTAACAAGAAGTAGGTTTATTTTTTCTATTTTAACACATACAGTATAAAGGCCCAAAACTTTTTTTTTTTTTTTTAAATAAATTTTTGGCCAGATTAAAAACTTGGGTCTTGATTTTCTTAACATCTGCTGTTTTGTTATAATAAAATTGAAATGACTAGCTCAAGTACCTACCATCTGACTTTATAATATATTGTTCACTTTAGTTGCATTACACTCTTAAGTTTGGTTAGAACCTGTTTTCAGTAGCACACACTTGTCGACTAAAATTTTGAATCTAACAAGCTAACATAGCTCGCTTCTGTGTTTATTTAAAAAATTGTATTCGCGCAGTGGTAATTAATACATCCAAAAACTATTGATTCTAAATGAAATGTGTGATCCGTCCTATCAAGTCAGGTGTCAAGTCTCACAGGTTTATTTTGTGCTGTGGCCAATAGAGTGCAGTAGGTGAAATGTATCAAATTTCTCATTTCTGCAAAATCCGGTCGATGAATATTTTATCGTTCTGATCATTCAATAGAAATGTGAAAGTTTTAATCCTAACCATTGTTATAAAGCATTTTAATGAACACTATCCAAGCTGGTTGCTCTAGTTAAGATTAAAAAAGAAAAAGCATGCATTTTCCCCCCGCTATACAACAGTGCTGCTGGTGAAGTTATTTTTAGGCGTAGCAGGAAAATCCTGGTGTCAAAAAGATGCAGGATCCTTCTTAATAAGTATGCCACTGAATTCTCATTTAAATGTCCTAAAAAAAAGGATTTCCATGGAGTTTTCCAAGGCACTCCTTAAGACAAATTAAACTTTCACTGGTCATGTCTCAGCAACCGGACATGATAAAGAAATAAACTTGATATTAAAATGCAGCTTACAAAGAATCTGAAAATATTCATAACTTACATCACAGAAAAACAAGACTCCTACTGTGATACCTGATTTGATGTGACGAGTTACATAAAACATTCAAGTGGACAAACTGAGTGAGATCCAATAGAGTGGAGAAGAGTGAGACCACAATCAAAATCTGCGATTTAATAGAGATAGTAACAGATTTAATTTAATCATTATCATATTATTTAATAATTAATACTCAATATTCTGTTGCAATTAAATGTAACCAAGTTTTTGCCATTAACAATGTTATCAACTGTATTTAAAAGATCAGATTTTTCTCAGTCAGTTTTTAATGACAAATGTATTAAATTAGAAAAACAAACAAAAACAATTCATTAGTGCTTTCAGACTTTTGAAAAAAAAAAACATTTACAGTGATAATTGTTGGAGGAGTGGGACGTTACACATTTAATTCCATTTACATTTTTAAATGACATCATCAGCTATTAAAGACTATATACAGTAATAGCTTTTTGTCAGAATGTGCTCAAATTAAATGAGGAAGGATTTATCATTTAAAGTTCCCAAAGTTGCTCGCAGTTTGTGCAGCGTGTTAGGCGCGTGTTAGCACCTGATAATCATTTGAACATGCTAATCACTTAGGGAAATGGAAACGGTTTCTCCTGCTAAAAAGAAGCGTGCTTAATCACGCCACAGTGTAGCTCAGCCTTTGTACTTTCCAGGCAGGATGTGTAATAAAAAGGTGAAATTCCTGCCTTGTCACTCAGTCTGCAGTCCATTTAGACACGCTAATGGAAATGTGTAATGTGAATTAACACGTGTGAACCTTACCCCTGTTAACATGAAGCCCCTGATCTGTTAAACACAATCCACTTTAGACAAAAAAGAGGTGTTGATTCTCTCTGCAGAACCGCAGGGATGAGGATGCTCCATATACAGAGGTGTTAATGTGCGTGTGTGAGTGTGTGTGGAGATTTACTAAACACTGCCGATGGAAATTAGTTTGCTGATTCAAAACTCAATGCTTCATTGCTTCTCGCATTTCTGGGAGACAGCTGCTAAACCCACCTGCATTTCACTCAGTGTGTGTGTGTGTGTGTGTGTGGGCATGTGTTTGTGTGTATTTTATTTACGGTGTGTAAAAGTGCAGATAGGGAGTGTGCCATATTTAATGTACTGTTCTGTGTGTGGGGGGGACGTGGGTGTGTGTGTTGAAGCGTTCAAGTCAAACCTGGACTTAATGAAATTTCTGATGAATGAAGGAGTAAACCCAATTGATGTTTACAGAAGACTTCAAGTACAGTACGGTGATGAGACTCTTAGCCGCAGTAAAACATTTGAATGAAGCTTGTACGTCCGTCATAGACGATCCCGGACCGAGGTGCCTCGGAGACCCATCTGATGGAAAAGACACATCTGTCTGTTGGAACTGTACCCACAATCATTCACAAACACCACTTGCACATTACAGGAACTTGGTTGGAAGTTATTGTCAGATCCCCATACAGTCCTGACCTCACTCCAAGCCATTTGAACATGTTTGGGATATTAAAGGGGTTCCTGGGAGGCCAGCTTTTCATGCAGATCATGGCTCTGGTGTACTGAGAAAACTTTCTACCCTAATGGTATCCAAGCGCTATTGAAACACTAAGATTAGTGCATTAATGTAGCAAGGGATTATATAGAGAAATAAAGGGAGTTTTACTCTCATAACTGCGCTTTGTTATTCTGCACAATCAGTTTGATTTGAATGCCCCATGTGTGTGTGTTATTTACTGTGTATAAAAGTGTGTGGGTGTCCTGTATGTGTGTGGGTGTAAGAGAGAGTGTGTTTTAATATTATTTGCTGTGTATAAACCGGAGGTTTTGTATGTGTGTGTGTGTGTGTGTGTGTGTGTGTGTGTGTGTGTGTGTGTGTGTACGTGTGTAGAGTGTTTAATTTTTCATTTGCTGGGTATAAAAATTCACATCTGTGTATTTTATTTACTGTTCAAATGAACATTGTGTGTGTGTGTGTGTGTGTGTGTGTGTGTGTGTGTGTGTGTGTGTGTGTGTGTGTGTGTGTGTGTGAGTAGCTGCAGCAGTGGCGTGAGCAGCAGGAAGAGGTGGCTCAGATGGAGTCGGCTATAGCAGAACGCTGGCAGGAGGAGGAGAAGCAAAGACAGAGAGAGGAGCAAGAAAGAGAGCATTCCAGAAGGACCAGACAGAAACAACAAGTATAAACACACACACACTCACACATACACACACACACAGAATAAAAACACTAGGGTTTTGGTATTCTTTTATAAAGGGCTCTAAATAGTTGTTTGAAGAGCTCCAGGTGCCTCTATTAAATTTTTTACAACTCTTCTGCCTTTCCTTTGGTCTTACGGTTATTAATATTTTAAATCCAGTTCATATTACAGATTTAAATCTCAAATATGGGAGTTTAGGCTTTGAATTTAAGGGTTAAGCAATAATGATAATAATATGTCTCTGAAACAGTGCTCATCATTAAAAAATAACAAGAATAATCTTAGGAAATTTTTATCAGATATTTTCTATTTTCTGTGTGTAGTTTATAGTAACATGGGAGGCAATTATGGTCAGGGAATAGAGCGGCGAATGTAGAAATACTTTACCACTGAAATAATTCCAGGCCATGATACAGTGATTTACTTGTACCTTTTAAATTTAGGTCTAAGTTTTAAGTCTAAATCTAAATGAAAAATATTCACCTAATGTTGAACTGATGGAGAAGGAGGGGAAATTATCATATGAAGATGTTTAACAAGATCTAAGTCTAATTATAATGTTTACCAGTTAGATGCTGTGTTTAATCTGCTGCAAATTTCACCATAGAAGGCTTCCCATCTTTTCCAACAAATCCCTCCTTCTATGTTTTGATCAGTTACAAGAATTCAGTCATGTCTATGATTGGTTAGACACATGAAACATAAGCCAGTCAGTGCCTCTTCCTCAGCTAAAGACCCAGTGGATGAAAGTTCAAAGTAGTGTAAGTGGGAGAGTATTGTTAGTATTCTTAGGAATAGAAGCAAAATTTTCTTTACAGAAACTCGTCAATTATTGTATTCTAACGTTACCCCAACGTGGGGCAAACGCGCAGAAAGAATATTTTTATTCTGACATGAGAGATGCGATTTAATCAACTGTTCACATGGCGTAATTTACCTACTGAACAGATTCTAAAAGATTTGCCCCGCCCCACTCATTCCCATTGAAAGTTCATTCTGATCAGCCCAGCCCGGGTCCGACTGGTCCGACTGGGGTGTTTACCTTGAGGTGATGCACTTTTATTCTCATTGAGTGATTATTCCAGTTACCTTTGGAATATTAGAATCCATTTACCATTTAGACTCATTTTAAAAGGTTATATTGAAGCTTGAAACTGTTTTACTCAATACATCAATGTCTAAAGATATTTGAACGGCATCAAGTCTTTGTAAAAAGTCAGACAGGAAAGATAATTGTGTTTTTTTATAAATTACATTTGTAATTTATCCTTTAGCACCCTGTCCAGGGTGTACCCCGCCTTGTGCCCGAAGCTTCCTGGGATAGGCTCCAGGCCCCCCGCGACCCTGAATACAGGATAAAGCGGTATAGAAGATGAATGAATGAATGAATTTATCCTTTACATACAATACATAAAGTGTGTTTGTGGAGAGTTTTGTGTTTTCATACTCTCAAAGAATCTAAACAAGGGGATTATGGGTAGTACTGTATATTAGTTCATTAGCTACTGTATAGACTAAAGTTGTAAGCCCTTTAGTAATTGTCTTAACTGGACACATTTATTTCCCCCTGATAGACAGTTTCTTGCCTATTGAGTCTTGGCCTGTTGGCTATTTTATAAACTTTTAAACCAAATGTTTTATGCATATGCAGGTGATATCCAGGCAAAACTAGGATCATAATCCAAACTCAAGGTTTAGATTCAATTGATAGAAGTAATACTTAAGAACTGTTTTGGGGCATTGGTGGCTAAGTGGTAGGCTTTTCACGTGCCATGTTGATGGCTGGGGTTCATTTACATCTACATTTAGGCATTTGGTCAGACGTTCTTATCCAGAGCGACTTACAAAAAGTGCTTTAAAGTTTACATCATTGGATACATACTTACACTGGGTTAACTAGGTTAATAACTAAGTGCCGTTAGTCAAACACAACTGGGTCAGCGCCCAAACCCACCCACTGGATGCAGCGCATACCGTATATGTTAGGCTTATATATATGTTGTAACATGGCTTGTATAGCTCTCTGAGTATTCTTAGAGTTCAATTTTAACATCTCATCTAATCTCATCTTTTTCCCATCTGTAAAACGATTTATGTGTTTGCCAGGGTTTAAAACTAATGGGTCTAATTAATCTACATATTCCACTATGGCATTACACATTCCTGCTAAAGTTGCCATTGTAAAGCATTTTAAGTAATTATGAATAAAAATTTCTCTTTTGTTAAATATAAGCTCTGAGTAAAGTAGTGATGGATTTGGGATGGATGGATTAATCTTCTCACTTCTATCCAAAGTTTTATTTCTATTATTAAATGTATGCTGGGATGAATTCTGTTAATCTGTCTCCGCAACCTGACTGCTAGAATGAGTAACGTTTCAATTGGACAGAGTGTACATGTCCTTAACTCAAACTGGACATCCTTAAGAAGAGAAAAGAGAATCCTTGTCTGGGGTGAATACATTTAGACATAACTGTTCCATTATATCTACACATGGTACATTTTGTAGACTCCAAAAATATGTTTAACTGTTATATAAGCGATGTCAGCTCCAATCGGCTTCTATTATCTATCACATACTGACATGGAGACTAACTGAAAGCCCTTGTAATCTACTGTGCAAGCGGTACACTATTTCACCCATACTTACCCATCTGAGCTCCTCACTGGGAGAGAAGAGGCATTCATTACCGAAATCTATAGGTATAGTCGGTATGTTTGACCTGCCACATGCCTGATTTTATTACTATTTGCAGATCAGAATAGTGTTTGGAGTTCCATGGCAACAGCCACTGCCAACTCAGAAAATGAGTGTGATATGCATTGTGTAAATAAAAGGCTAAGGGAAGGGTGTATCCGCTTGAATTGGTCTTGTTGGAGGTGTTCTTTTCTAACCACCAGCAAACTCAGTTTAACTATTTGCATGAAATAATTAAATACATTAATTGCCTTGGTATAATTTATAGAGTATATACTATATTTATAGAGAGCTAGAATGATTGGGTTTAATAAGATTCAACATAAAACCTGACAAAATGGTCTCTTGCAACTCTTTGATTTGGACCCTGGTCCCATATACTGTACTGTATGTGTTTGTAATTGACATGGCCCTAAATACTACCACTACCACCAACACTACCACTACCACTGTCATTGCTACCTACTACTACCATCCATCCATCCATCCATCCATCCATCCATCCATCGTCAACCGCTTTTCCAAAGTCGAGTTGTGGGGGTAGGAGTTCCAGCAAGGGATTTCCCTTTCTACTACTACCCATTCCTACTATTACTATTATTTACTACTAGTATTTCTTCAACTACTCATATTTCTTCAATGCTACTACCACTACTTCTAATGCTCCCACTATTACCTACTCCTACTAATCTCTACTACCACTAGTACTAATACAGTACTAATACAGTAATACAGGGGGGGGGAGGGTATCAAAACATTTAGAGACTAGTTCTATAGGCTGCATGTACAGTCACAGGGAGCACTGACCTTCATAAGTCGGTGTTCCAAAAGACATCGTCCTGGTTACAGCTGTATAACTGGTGCTATTCTGACCATGTGCATTAGCACATCTGCTACATTATTTGTTCTAAAGAGTGAACATGAAATTCCACATGAAACAGGGCAAATCTTTCGCAGAGACGTTTGATATGAATCAGCAAGTTTACGGTGATGCTGCAACATTACTGGGAGATGATTAGAGATCAGGAAGACATTCAACGAGCTCAACCCCCGAAAGTGTTAAAACCATTCGTCAACTTGTACATGATGCTCATCGGAGAACAATCCACAACATTACTGCCATTGTCTGTGTGTCATACGGTACAGTCCAGGCAATCCTCATGTGTGATTTGATGCTGACCCAAGAGCAGAAGGAACATTGTCTGTCAAGGAACCATGGATGACTCGTCCTTCATGTCCAAGGAAAATTACCAGTGGCAGACTTGGGTGTATGGGTACGACCTGAAAAGAAGCAACAGTCTTCACAGCATAAGAACCGAAAAAGGCGAGGCGGGTCTGCAGCTCGCCCAAATGCATGCTCATTGTCTTTCTCTGCATTTGCCCCATTGTGCATCGAGGGATCGTTCCCAGGGGCCAGGTTGTCAATAGCGGATTCTACTGCCAGGTTTCTGAAGGAGGACGTATAGCAAAAGTGACCGGATTTGTGGGTCTAAAGTTTTTGATACCCCCTTGTACTACTACCACCACGACTGCCCAATACCAATACCTCTACTACTACTACTACTACCACTATTATTATTGTATTTAAAACTAAAATGCAATAGAGCTTGTGTTATGAACTATTCCCGAGCTAGTGCCTCGGCTGCGTACGTGTAATTACCTCAGACAATAATATTGATTTGTTTCTCTGTTGTAATAAAAGACAGGAATTCTGTTTACTCCAGACTCATGTGTAATGAAAGTCTAATGGCGGTAGAATAACTCAGTGAATAAATGTTTCAAGTGGTAAAAACCCCAAATTTGAAATTACAGTTATTACACTCTATCAGTAAAGGAGAAGATGCGGGAGACACTGCCCTACAAAACATTTCTCTGTGTAAGTTTTTCAGTTTTTCAGTCACTGGAGCAACACAGTAATGTAGATCATTTTTACATTTCACAGCCGGTTAGGATTTATACAACTCTGCTGCTATCCTTCTCTTCTCAGAAAGAATTAATTTCCTCAAGGATATTCATTATATAAAGGAATTTAGGATGAACGAATTCACCTACTGCCCTTAGACTTCTACTATAAGTGAGTTTTGTGTAAATCAATTTTTTTCATTTCTTTACTGTACGGAAATCGTTGTGACTGGTTACAAGAAACACTACAGAAGTCTGAATAGACGTCAGCGGAGTATTTCTGTTCGGCGGTTATGACTGGTATAACAAGAAATATCTTCCAGCTTAGTTGTGACTATTGATTAAATATGTCTCGTGTTTGCAGGAGCGGAACAAACTCATTATCAATATTGTTTTTACTATTGAGCAATTGATTGTGGGAGGAAAGCTCTAAGCCACTCCTGGCCTCATTAACTTGATTAATGTGTTGCATTTTGAGTGTGTGTGTGTGTGTGTGTGTGCATGCATGTGTGTGTGTCTTTTAACCTCCTGAATTTGTGTTGTAGACTCGGGTGTTGTGACCTCACTTTCTGTTTCGCCTTTCTGCTTAATGAAGTCACTTCCTCCAGGCCTGATGCTGACTGATGATGTCATTTGGTCTATAATTGATTACACACACACACACACACACACACACACACACACACACACACACACACACACACACACACACACACACACACAGGTTGGCACATACGTCTGAATCTATAGTAACTAATGTATTGCGGCAAATTACAGCAAATGCTCAAATTGATGGCCTTGGACTCTGAGTATTCACGGAATAGAAGAGGGTTAAACATCCGAAAAGATTAATTAAAATTTTTATTATGAAGCCAAAACTATCACATTTGCTATAAGGGATGATGGCTATGCATTCAGATGTTTGAGCCTCCCTTACTGTACCCGTGTGATCTCCATACAAACCCCATTGTCTTCCATCTCCAACAATCAATAAAAGCAGCACAGAGCTTTCAGAGTGTCTTTGCCTCCTTTTCCCCCAGGCGAGTTTGTTTAATTAGACATTCCATAGGTAATTAGTTTAGCTGCTAGATCAAAAAGTTTGGAAATGAGTTTGCGCAAAAGTGGTGCGTGAGTTTGAATACACGGCTGAGCTCCGTGTGTGTTCCAGGTGCGAGAGTTTCACGAGAAGCAGTGCAGGAGGCGAGCGGAGTGGAGGTGCAGGGAGGAGATGAGACTGGCACAGCTCAGGAGAGACATGGAGGAGCAGGCGAGGAGAGATAAAGAAAGGTAGGACGGATAAAGAAGGGTAAGAGGTTTTGAGCAGATTGTGCTCACGCTGCATGAGAATCATATCCATGATGTTAAAACCATCACACATCAGAGGGATTATTGTTTGGAAGAATGGCGTTCATCTTTTCAATAGATTTCCAGACATGTGTAGAATCATTCCCAAACAGCATGGAAGATGGTTTGCACTTCCTGATAGTCTTAAAAAACACACACACTTGATGGTGGTTGGAAGTCCAGGAAAACCACCACAAAAATAATGCCAAATCAGGTTTTGGGTAGGATTGAGATCTACAAGTTAACACAGGATCCTACAACTAGAATCAAGGAGTCTTGGTTAACATTCATGGTGCTTTGCACATTTTCCCAGTTTTCGTGACAGACGAGATCACACTTTCTAGTTTCTTAATAAAATGACAAGCTGTGGGGTTTTTTTTTAGAAAGTGAGACAGAAAGGGATGCTGGTGGGAAAACATCTGCAGCTGTAATGCATGTGATAACAAGAACTGTCTCATCTCTGGAACCTTTCATAACAATAAATCTTAATTATGAACCGTCCACATGCACAATATGCTATTCATTAATAAACTAACAATATAATTAATGGCAAATCACTACGCAATAAGCAAAATATCATACAGCACACCGCATGGTTATATGAAGCAATCCATTTCTGGGTGGTAAGAGCACTCTGTCACTCTATGACATGCCTCATCTCACCTCCCAAATGTTTTTTTTTGTATAACCGTATGGTGTGTTGGTATTCCTTACTTAGAAGACTTTCTGACCTAGCCATGGCTGTCAGGGTGTGAAGATTTAATAAATGCAGTGAAAACATTTAGTCTGCCAGAAGATGTTTAACACCGCACTGGCTTAGTGTGAGCTAAAAATGTTACAGTTATAAATATCACAATTTCATCATGGATCCATTCATGTCATACTGTAGCGAAATGGACGTAAGTTTTCCAGTACAAATTTTTTAAATGGTCTGAGATTTTTTTGGCACCAAGAAGTTTACACAGATGATAGTCCTGGATAGTTTAAATTGATTTGAATGAGTCAGCCAAAAACTTCCCTTTATGTTAGGTGGCTTAGTGGTTAGCACTATCGCCTTGCACCTCCAGGGTCCTAGTTCGATTCCCGACTTGTGTCCCCGTGCTTGGTGGGTTTCCTCCGGGTACTCCAGTTTTCTTCCCACAGTCCAAAAACATGCAGATTAGGCCAATTGGCATTCCCAAATTACTTGTAGTGTGTGAATGAGTGTATAAGTGTGTGTGTGCCCTTCAATGGATTGGCACCCAGTCCAGAGTGTACACTGCCTCCTGCCCAAAGTCTCCTGGGATAGGCTTCAGGCCCACTGAGATCCTGTATACAGGATAAAGCGGTATAGATGATTAGTGAGTGAGTGAGTGAGTGAGTGAGATTGTTGGTCTTTGCGCACATAATTTATATATACTTAGCCATAATATACACTGCCTAACACAACAACCAAAAAGTCTATACTTTATGATTTTATTTGATTATGCTGTGCAGTGTTGTGGCCAATTCATGCGAACTGCTCTTTCACAATTAGAGTACTGGTCATATTACTGTATGTCCTAACATGCCCATGCTATCATGGAAGAAATAATCCATAGTTGTGATAACCTGCTCATTCAGGTCATCGGCTGAATTGTATTGCCACACAGTAACGAGTCTAGTCTTGCCAACTGAAGCAACCCCAGATCATAACAGTGCCTCTAGAGCAGTGTTTTTCAACCTTTTTTGATCCAAGGTACATTTTTAATTGAAAAAAATCACAAGGCACACCAACAACCGAAA
>JAQMYK010000035.1:26239685-26252531 GCA_030014345.1 Clarias buthupogon | reverse complement strand
AAATGTTTTAGACCAATTAGGTGAAATTGAATAATTTCCCACGGCACACCTGACGATCTCTCACGGCACACTAGTGTGCCGCGGAACACTGGTTGAAAAACACTGCTCTAGAGGCTTGTACACTATGCATGATGGGTGCATCACTTCATGAGCTCGCCTTCTTACCCTGACACGCCCATCACTCTGGAATCGGGTCAACCTGAACTCATCAAACAACATGGTCTTTTCCATTGCCACAAACTCCAATCTTTATGCTCTCTAGCAAATTAAAGCATTTTTGTTCGATTAGTCTCACTAATAAATGGTTTTCTTATGGCCACACAGCCGGACAGATTATTTCTTTGAACTTGAAGGTTCAGCGCTATCCTTCCATGTTTTAATAAAGTGTCAAACCCAGTTCCAGTGATTTCAGCAATCGTCTTAGTCGTTTAATTAGCTTGAGAAACATAATTGCTGAGTCCAGACCTGACCAACTGTAGCAATCCTGACCAACTATAGCCCTGTCTCCAGAGGCTTGTAAAGTGCTTCAAAGCCCAATCTTTATGCTTCTTACCAAATCAGAGCTTTTTGTTCTGATTATTCTCACTATCAAGTAATTTTCCTATGGCCATACAGCTGTTTAGTCCTAATTCAGTGAGTTCCAATCACACTGTCGATGGAAGTGCTCTTACTTTTACTATTAAACATAGCTGTGATTTCTGCTGTAGATTTGTTTTAATGATGCACTTTCACCAAACGTTTAAGTGATATAAATGATTTTTTTCTTCATGTGAAGTTAGCAGTTCAGCATTATCATTCCAGGTTTTAATAATGTATAAAGCGATTCTAAAATCAATTTTTGTCATTTAAAATCTAGTTTTATTCTCTGCTTGATGCTGGCCAACAATTTGAGCCTTTTGAAATGGTGACTTTTTGATTGGGCAGATGTGTATTATCTGTAAGCAATGACTTTAGGTGGCACAGTGGCGTAGTGGTTAGCACTATCACCTTGCACCTTAAGGGTCCAGGTTCGATTCCTGCCTCGTGTCTGTGTGCATGGAGTTTGCATGTTCTCCCCGTGCTTCGTGGGTTTCCTCCAGGTATTTCAGTTTTCTCCCACAGTCCACAGACATGCAGATTAAGCTAACTGGCGTTCAAATATAATTAGTGTGTGTATGTCTGCCCTGTGATGGATTGGCACCTTGTCCAGGGTGTACTCTGCCTTGTTTCTTAAGTCTCCTGGGATAGGCTCCAGGCCCAAAATACCCTGTTACACAAGATAATGTGGTATATACAGTGAGTGAGTGAGTGAATATGGCTTTAAATAAAGAATCTAAAAGAATGTAGACCATCACCGGCTCTAAAATTTAAATGAATACAAATTGCATGTTTACAGAAAGCTTATTTTGACTGTAATGATTGTAGTTAGAAGTGATAAAATCAATCTGATCCTTACCTCTGCTCAGCTGAGACTCGAGACAGTCAGAGGTCAATAGGATGAGTCATGGCAAGAGAATGAGAAAGACAAAACTGGTCAGCAGGAAGGGAGGGGGAGAGAGAGAGAGAGAGAGAGAGAGAGAGAGACCTGTAATACGTGTGAATTAAATCAGTGTGCGTTAAATATGCATTTAAGCATATTTCTTTCCCCTTTTTAACTGTGTTTATATCATGAAAGTGTGTGTATGTGTGTGTGTGTAGAGTTGAGTTCAGAGAGAAGTTGCTCCAGCATCGACAGCAGGAGCAACAAACTAAAGAGAGACTCAAGCAGAGAGAGGAAGAGGCAAGAGAGGAGAGACTACAGACATTACGCAATCAGGTACACACACACGCACACACTCTTACACACATTTTTTCCTTTTTCTCTATTTAGTATTTTACATGTCCACACATGTGGGCTGAAAAGTGCATGAAAGATTTTGTTGCAATACTGCCCCCATGTGGTAGACAATAAAAAATGCACAGACTATATATACAATTTTGTTAGTGTAGATAGTTTCACGTAAATATAATTTTCATTTTTGCAGGTTGCCATTGTGGCAGAGGCAGACCCAGAGAGGATGATGGGACAGACTGAAGCGTGGCGAACGCGTCTACATCCTGACCAACAAGACTTTGTGCTGCAGAGACCCCTCTATCCCTTACACACCTATACAGACACACAGGTACCACACATACGTGTATGGAAGTGCGTAGGAACAAATTAGAGTCCAGAGAACAAATTAGAGGTAGCGAGAGGTTTGAGTGTCAGAATCTCCAGAAAGCCGGTGCACTTCCTGTTTTTTCTACACTGAGCTCATACACCGTAAATGGCTAAACAATGGATAAATGATTAGAAGAGTTCAGTTCGAAAAAAATAAGACATGTTCAAGTCAAACTGGGACTAAGAGAGTAATGAGAATTGTTTTTGTGAATGAAGGCATATACTGTAAACGATTGACGTTCAAGCACAGTACAGTGATGAAACTCTTAGTCGTAGTAAAACATTTGAACGGTGCAAATGTTTAAAATGTACGAAGGCCATACAGTGCAGTTAACCGACTGATAACTTATCACCAACTTATGGAAGAGACGCATCTAGTCTGTGGGAATTGTACACACAGTCATTCAGAAACACCACAGACGTCACAAGAACTCGGCTGGGAGTTATTGCCAAATCCTCCGTACTTTCATGACCTCTCTCCAAGCCATTTCCACATGTTTGGGCTCTTAAAATAGTTTCTGGTAATCCAGCATTTCAGACGTGAAGCAGACAGTCTAATCATGGCTTTAACGTACTGAGAAAACGTTCTACCTTGATGATATCCAAGCACTGAGGAAACTCTGGGATAAGTGCATTAGTGTGGCAGGGGATTATATAGAGAAATAAAGGGAGTTTTTACTAACTTGTTCTCATAACTGGTGACTGAGTGGTAGGTTGCTCGTCAGAAGACCCGGGTTCGATTCCACCCAATGTATAAATGCATTAAATAATAATGCATTTCATTTATATTGGCGCCTTTCTAGTCACCGAAAGTCGCCGTCCAATTCATCAAGAGATACATTATTAACATTGAGTATTAAATAACATTAAAACAATATAAAATGAAACAATAGACAGTGCCACCACCTAACTTGTCTAAAATCACATGGGGATTTGAGTGCAGCCTTACATCAGGTGGGATAGGCACTTCTGAATAAATGGGTCTGAAGATGAGATCTGAATGTAACAACTGAGTTCTGTTGTTCTGCACAATCAAATGTCTCGCATTGACATGAACCCCCCTCGTATTTAGCTTTTGGTGTGTCATAGGGCTGAATAGGTTGCACCAGTGGTATACTTTATTATCAACAACAACAACAAAAATAGTAATACTAATGCTAATTATAATGTCGGCATGGTGGTTTAGTGGTTAGTACTGTCGCCTTGCACCTCCAGGTCCTGGGTTCGAGTCCCGTGTCAGGACTGTGTGCATGGAGTTTGCATGTTCTCCCCGTGCTTGGTGGGTTTCCTCTGGGTTCTCTGGTTTCCTCCCACAGTCCAAAGACGTGGAGATTAGGCTAATTGGCGTACCCAAATTGACCATAGTGTGACTGTCGGCGGTCCTACCACGGTTATACAAAATGGGAATAAAAACAATGGTCACCACTGGCCTCCACGGTCCATATATGGACTACAGAGGTTCCTAGATTATGGATATAATAATAATAATAATGACTTAACCATAAATAAACATAAACAAATTGAAGCTGCCTATATTTTGGACACTCTGGACTTTCCACACTGTTTGTATATAGTTACATGATGACTTTGTACGGGAATATTCACACAGAGCAACGTGCCAAGGCCAAACAGTGATTCAGCGTTTCTCAGCCATAATGTTCTGTGATAAAATAGCGCAGCACTTCCAATATTACATAATGAGGACATTTCAGGACCATGTTCTCAGAATCAAACTCATTTATAGAGATAAGTGACTTATTTAAAATCAGGTTCAAAGAGCATTTATTTTTCTTTACCAGTTTAGGGTTCAGGTCATCATGTTTGGGTCGGGATATGGCACAGATTGTCAATTAATTTACACATTTTGGAGCTGAAATTCTGATCTTAAATCCTAGTCTTGGAATGATGGATCATAATAATTTAAAAGAGATTATAATACGTGTAGAATAAACAGGTTATAACTATGGTTATAGCAATACGGGGCAAATTGTGAACTACCGGATTTGCTCCATCAGTACACTACAAAAACTAATTTGAACTTTAATGAACTTATTTTGTTTGGTTATTTGATTTTATTGTTTTGGATTCAACTAAATAATAAGCAGTTTTAAAATACTTTTATATAGGTGTAATTAAAGTTAATTATATATGATTTAGGCTATTCCGCTTGAGGACCCAGTGTTCTTTTTGCTCTTTGATGTAACAGACCATTTTCTCCACAATGGCATATTGTTCCTTAATACACAGTAAATGAAGTGAATTTTATTCATGGGAGTTTATGAACACTTTGTCTAGACAATTTATTATAGCACATGGGACATGATTAAAAATAGTTGGAACTGTTTATATGAAAGAAAGTCTGCTTGATATATAATTAAAGGGATCAGAAAGGGGGCAAATTAATAGCCTGCATCATGCAAAGAAAACAACTAAGGAGATTTAAAATGACTGGAATTGGGTTAAGAATGGTCCAATGCAATATTTAAACCTTAAAAAGTTTTATATGCCCTACAATGAATTGGCGCTCTATCCAGGGTGTACCCCGCCTCGTGCCCAAAGTCTCCTGGGACAGGCTCCAGGTCCCCCGTGACGCTGTACAGGATAAGCAGTATAAAATAAGAATGAATGAATAAGTGAATGAAAAATGTTTATAAGAATTTAAAAGATTTTTCTTAATTAGCTTAATGTGCATTAAAAGTGTCCTTATTGATTACCTTGACAACACTTTCAAGAGTGAGGAGTGTCTTATTTCTGTGTGTTCATGTGTTACAGATTGTGGCTGACCCGAGATTGCGTATAGAGCAGGCACTCAGGACAGCAGGTCTTCATCACACACATTATGCACGAGCGCTGCTTTCAGAAATCCCACCTCCAAAACCACCACGACGAGACCTGAAATCCACCGTCTTCAAATCCTAACCATACACTGATTCATACCCTGTTAACGTTTCACCTAACATGGACAAAAACACTAAGAGGAACAAGGAGAAATTCTTCTCCACAACACTGCATGTCTTTGGACTGTGGGAGGAAACCTGTGTGCCCAGAAGAAACCCACCAAGCACGGGGAGAACATGCAAACTTCACACACACAGACCCGAGGTGGAAATCGAACCCTTGGACCTGGAGGTGCGAGGCCAGACTGTTAACCACTACATCACCGTGGCATAGTAAGCATACTGTGAAAATTAAATGCTTTACAAAAAAACATCATATACTCTGTTTATGAGAATTTTTTTTTTTGCATTTTTAAAATTCATTGGGGTAATAACAGAAACAGAACAAAAACAAATAACAATGTTTTTATACATACAATTGCTTATATCTAAAAAATATCACACAATAGGGAGTGCTGTCGTACTAAACATCATGTGATGTGATCATGATGAAGTCGCAGGCCAAGTGTGATATTGCCTTTATACAACAAAAGCTGCCAATGGACCCTCTTCCAAATGGTTGAGATATTGTATCAAAATTTATTTTGATATAAATAAATGCTAACTTTTTGTGGGGGCGGGATATAAGATCCCCTTTATTTCTTGTGGTTTGATATAAAGCAATTGAAGAGGCATCGTATTAAACGACATTGCATCATGTAGTGGATTTTTCAGCACAGCATACCTCAACCAATTGGAAGAGATGGCTCACTCAGGTTATGTTTGATACATATTTGAATATGATATTTAGTCTTAAAATTTACTCTACCAAAAAGATCGGCCATTAAATATAGATTTGAAATTGCCTACTTTAGATACTTTGCGATGGTATTACTCTAAATGGAAAAAGATCTATGATATGATGCACTTCGGTGAAACATGTGAGTGCATTAAGGTAAGGATCTAGGTTTGATCTGTAATGAGACAGTACAAAATATCATGTTTGTATTTCCGTGTCAGTCTTTTCAATTCCAATGAATCGCAAATACCTATTTTCAATAGTGAGTTTATTAAAAAAAAAAAACAGTACATTTAATTGTGCAAGACATTTAAACACCATGGGAAAAAATATTATGAAATTCAAAAGCATTAAGAGTCAAAGTCAACTACTATGTTACAGTAAGTAACAATACAAATAAAGTGTTTAATATATCTACAACTTATGTACACATTTGTGCAGAAGTTCAAACACCACACTGAAAAATGCTTCTTATACACATTATATACAGATATTTGCAGTTTTTTTCCTGTTATACAGAAACTAGTGTAGGTTTAACTAAAAATTATATTTTTTCTTTGTTTATTATATTGTATATTGTTTTTGTTTGTTTGTCTGTTTATTTTGTTTATTTGTTTAGCTGCCTCTCTATTTGTCTGTCTCGTTGTCCATCTCTATTTCTCAATATCTGTGGAAATGAATGTCCCTGATAATCAAACATATGCTTTAAAGCAGAAAGAGATTTGGGTCGGAAAATGCTGTAATACCTTTTAAACCCCGAAATTAAGAGATCAGACACATCAACATGAAAGTGTTCAGATGAGTGCCAAGTGTTTCTTGATGAAATGAGCCACCAGGTACTGAGGTCTCTGTTGGTACTCCAGCAGCACATCATGGGGCGTGGAGATCTGATCCCCCTCCAACCGGTTCAACAGAGTCACACAGATCACAGCCGCTGCGCAAACACATCTGATTAATACACTGTGAACATCCTGAGAGCACGATTATTAAAAAGAATGTCGGTCTAGGTGTAATTTAAAGAAGATTTATTCAAAGCTGCGTGCTGTGACTTATAAAGGAGTAATCTGTTTAAGACCTAAGAGGAGTTTTCTCATATTTGGGGCCAGTGTGCTGAGCATGTGGCTGTTATTTGAATACCTCAAATGCCCTGAAATGCCGTGATTAAAGGCTTCCCAGAGGCTCAGTTTGCCGAAATGTCATGAGTGACTCATTCACAGTAGAGCCACTGAATTAATAAATAATTCTAAGTGCATTCATAGGTTACTAAAACATGATATTACAATTAAGTGTTTTATAGTTTGATAGATTGAATCTAGACACGTGTAACCGTTTGTAGAAACATCCCACAAGACAGTAATTAGGAAAAATGACTTTAATTAAGGTTCGAATGGTTTGCCATTTGGTAACCTCATGAATGATTAGAAAGATTGATGAGTGGAAAAGTTCTTAGTGTACCTTTAATGTTGCAGACACCACACATGGCAGCAAAGACAGTGGACTCCATTTCAATGTTCCTGATGCCAGCCTCATGGGCCTTTCTCAGATACTCCAGCTTCTCCTCGGTGGAGAACGAGCACAGAGCACCGTCCAGTCTGCCCTGGCCTGAAGTAGGACAAGACGTGACATCAGAGCTGACTGGGTTAGTTTTAAAGGCAAAACAATTCAGTCACGCAAATAAAAGCATTTACATCGCTCCCCATTATCTCTATATAGCAGAGGTGGAAAGAGTAATAAAATTTTGTACTCAAGTAAAAGTACTGTTACTTCAGTGAACTGAGTAAGTAAAGTTACCGGGGGGCGTGGGGGGGGGGGTTGTTCTCCACGCCCATCAATCAATCAGTGCAGTGGTTTCCGGGGTGCAATTTTTTCCCTTCCCCGTTGTATTATTTGTATTATTTCAATACTTTAAACAAAATATACTTAAGTAAAAGTAAAATTACAGATTTTAAAAACTACTTTAAAAAGTAGAAGTACACAAAAAATCTACTCAATTACAGTAATGCGAGTAAATGTAATTCATTACTTTCCACCTCTGCTATACAGTTATATTATTGTTATGACATTTTTTATATCGTTCAATCAGATTGAGACATTCATGCAGTTCAGGTTTGTTTACCTTCATAGAAGTCGTGTGTGCACATGGTGTTGCCGATGATGGCGGGGAAATTGTGCAGCTCAGTGGAACACTGCAGGAGCTCTTCTGCCATGTCTTTATCCAGCTCAGTGCTCCTGGTGATCACTTTACCCAGAACCACCTGCTCAAACTGCGGCCTGAAGAAAGAGTCCACTGCTTTATCGGTGATCACAACCGTGCCAGGAGCAAGACCTTAACACATACACACATGGATACACACCCTTAAAATGGCAAGAAGTTACAGTGAAAAAAAAAAAAAAAACCTGCTTCTAATCTTTACATATGGATTTTCTCACTCATAAAACATTGCAATGTTATGTTAAATACAGGTTTAAATGGTTAGTATGATTAGCATTAATAAGGCACATGATGATATACATCTAGGAGCTAGATCCTATCAACTGTTTAAAGTTTTAGTTTTTTAAAAAAAAAGAAAATTAAACATTAGAGCTTATAGCTACCGATGCCTCCTGAGGTGCCGATGCGAAACAGCATGACATCACAGCAGTGGGCGTGGTACAGGAGCTTGATCAGTTCATGCAACATTATGGAAATGGACGGCACTCCCATACCATGCTGAGCAGAAATAAGACAAACGAACTTTCAATCATTTACCTGCAGTGATTTTGCCACATCTAAAGTCAAAACTGGTTTAAAATATATTTAATAAAATGAATACTTTATTATTATTATATGTTCAGTGCTTAATTCTGATTAGTCAAAAGGTGCTAATTCATTTCCTATGACAGTAGCTCTGGCACTAGTTACAGGTTTTAAAATTTACAGGTTTATATTAATGCACTTTGTCTAATATTATATGTTTTTTTTTACAGTAACAGCTAATTCACAGGTGTATTATGGAAATTATGAATAATAAGGAGCAAAAATGTACAGTACATACTGTAATTGTTGTTCTGACTTTTCTTTGATGAGATGTTAATTTACCATTAATGAATGGAGTCTCTATTGAGAAAATTACTCTTATTTGCTTGTTTAAAATAAGTGATAACATGGAGTAATGTGTCACCTGTTTTGATATAATGTTCTATAATAGATACAGTATATGAAAAAAGGATATGTTGTGATTTAGCAATTAAAATATTGTAATAGGAAAATTGGTGTGACAAAGGAGGAATAAAACACCCCAATATGTGCAGTTGTTGTAAAATAATTGACTTTGGGTAGCAACTCTCCTTTTCACTGATCCACATGAATCAAAACTGTTGTTAAGTTCCTTACTTCTTTGAAGAGCATTTTCAAAACAAAATTCTTCACTGATGCTGAACTTAAATTAAGAGCCTTAAATACTAACTTCTTTAACCTGTGTTAGCAACAATGCACATCAAACCGGCTTTACTACTATTTCCAGCATTTTCGAAAATGAAACTCACACTGATGGAAAGCACAGGTCCCACTTTGTACATGGAGTAGCGATCAGTTCCTTCGCAGATATCTCTGATATCATCAGCATCGCCCGGGAGCTCCAGCTGCTGATGGATGAACTGAGCAAAAGATCTCATTCTGTTGGCACTGCCTCCCACACACACAAACTACACACCATGAAGAAAAAGTGGACGTTATATTTCTGAGCAGGTGGCATCAATGTAAGAGAGGGAAAAAAAGGTATGAAGGTGTAAAACTAATTAAAATATGGCATCAAAAAGCACACTTTTTGTTTAGTTCAGTGTTGACCAAAGAGCTTCACTCTCCTCTCCTTTTAGCTCTGTGGTTTTCATATTTACACACCTTGATGTCTCCGAACATGGCAGGCAGGTTGTGGGTCTTGGTGCCCAGGTTAAAGTGGTAGAGGATGTCCTCCTCCATGTTGTCCAGATGAGGGTTTTTAACATACTGCTTCTGTCTGTGACAGGAAAAAAAACCTGGATCCTCAAATCGTACAATCAACCCTTAGATTCTCATCTTAGCAAGTAAAAATATGTTGGTTAGTGCAACTTTAGTTTTTTTTTTTTTTTACAAAGGGTGTTCAAGTCAAACCAGGACTTTGTATTTCTTTAGTACACCTGAGCCATGATCAGACTGCCTGCTTCACATCTGAAACGCTGGACTCCCAGGAACACCTTTAATGGCCCAAACATGTGTAAATGGCTTAAAGAGAGATCAGAACAATTGCAGTGGGCTTCGATCCATCTCAGCTGGGATCATCATTCACACTGTACTGTGATTAAAGGATGCTGTAAATGTCAGTAGGTTTTGTACACACAAGAAATTTCCTACTAAGTCCCAGTTTGTCTTGAATGCTCCTCTTATTACAAGATTACAATAAAAACACTTAAACATACTGTATTTTCTAATATTTAATTAGAAAGCAACATACTGTAGCCTTATTCTGTTGGAACAAGAAGCCTTGTTCTGTCTGTTTTTTTTTTTTTGGTAGCTACTTCAAATTTAATTTAAATATAACCTACCAATAGAACAAGATGGTTTCAAAGTCTAAAATGAGTTAAACCATCTAAAAATAGCACCAAATTAAAACTGATTCATAATAATCTCATGGTAGGACTATTGTGATAAGTGTACCTCTATGAAAGATATTCTGACTTACCAATAATACATATTTGTGATAGAAATGTTGATTGAACATTTTGTTGATATAATTAAAAAAAAGTTTTTTGATGCTCAGACATAATATACCTAAACCAAACCTGGTCCCGTCCCCCTAAAATGTAACATGAATAGAAGAAAAGAAAGCAATTTCTTACTCGATATATTCACTGTGCAAAATCGGAGCCATGACTGCCATTTAACTTCCCCTGAAAGAAAAAGAAGTTCATTTACATTTCAAGAAATCACCTCTGTTAGTCAAAAACATTCATAAATATATGTCTTACTGGATATTGGATGAATGCTTGTCTGTGAATCTCTTTGTGGAAATGTCTCTTAATTCCAGAGAGACTTGAAACGCTATAATCAGTGGAATAAAAAAAATATATATATGAGTTCTTTTTCCGAAGACAGGAGCTGATATAGCTTTGCTCCTCAACCCCTTACAATGATGCTGATTGGCTGTGGAAGGAGGTGTAGCCTCTGTTCTGCTCATCCGCCTATCCATCCCTTCCATCAACTGACTGCCTCCCACTTTGATCTCAGGTCCAGTCCACCTTCCCAGACGTACCTAAACAAACCTCGAACACAAACAGAAGTAGAAACCGAAGCATGTGCACACAACACTGGCCTCTTTAACCTTTGTGTTTTTGTGAATGATAATGTAATGCAATGTGACGTAGGGTTAGATATACAGTACAATCATAAAAACGGGTTGGGTTGGTGTGTATCTCGAATGTCCTGTAGAGCTTGGAAGTGTTGTCACCATAAAATGGATTAATCACACTTTCAGAAAAGCTATTACACAACCATGTTGTTTACATACACTGTATATGACCATGATCATGACCTGACACACAAGTGACATATCAACATTATCTTATCTGAATAAATCACAAATGCTGTACAGTTTAACTAAGCTGGTCAATATTCAACAGTAAAAGGTTCTACTGATTTGTCACATTTGATCTAACTTGACCTTGGGATGTAGAGTGTGTTTTTTTTTTTCTTCCCAGTAATAAGTAATGAATTATGATGTTAAATATTCCACAGAGGTGAAAATACTTTTCTAACATTTGTTCAAACTCCCACAGCTGGAAGACATTAACTTTAATTATCATATGCTGTCTAAATGATAAATTATCCTCTGAGCTGTTCAAACTATGAGTGAAAATTCAATATTCTATTAAATCTCCATTATTCTAATTATAAGACCATTAGTGGCAAATTAAGAAGTGACGTGAATATAAATTGTTTGTTTTGGGCTTCTCATGACATAGAAATTGGCAAATTATCTTTTTGAATATTATCATAAACCAAATACTGTACAGGGTCGAGGGGCGACTGGGAGCCTATCCCAGGGGACTCAGGGGAGCAGGCGGGACACACCCTGGATGGGGTGCCAATCCATCATAGGCAACATACACACACTCATTTACACACTACAGGCAATTTGGGAACATCAGTTAGCCTAATCTACATGTCTTTAGACTGTGGGAAGAAACCGGTGTACCTGGAGGAAACCCACCAATCACAGGGAGAACATGCAAATTCAAATACACAGACTTATGTCGGGAATCGAACCCAGACCCTGGAAATGCGAGGCCACAGTGCTAACCACTATGCCACTGTGCGAAAAAATCTAAAATAAATAAAGTAGAAATTACACTAAAAACAAAACAGACCCCTCAATTATTATTATTATTATTATTATTATTATTATTATTATTATTGTTATTATTATTATTATTATTATTATTATTATTATTATTATTATTATTATTATCATTAGTCCAAATATAATTCAATGTAATTCTCTTTTTAAGGTAATAAAATTAATATTCACATGTTAAAATCTAATAAGCTAAATATTGTAGAAATATCATAAAAACTTAATAAGAATGAACTGCATCACAAAAAAACGACTTATAATTCACTTAAATTTCTCTCAAAAACTAACTGTACATGATATAAAAATTAAAAAGTCCTAACAGGCAAAGATATCAGTTCTTGGTATTTAGAATGATAATAATTTAAACAAAAAATGATAAATCAAAACAATGGTAAACTATTTGAATAGGGTCCATCTTGTTGCTGTTGCTTCAGGCCAACAGATGTGTAGTCATGGGCTTAGATCTGTTTGTTAAGGCTGGTGTAATGTTTTGTACATCTGGATGGTGTAATCTTACTGCACTTTGCTCTCTCAGCTTTACAGATGATCATACAAACACACACACACACACACACACACACACACACACACACACACACACACACACACACACACACACACACA
>JAQMYK010000035.1:26226442-26239647 GCA_030014345.1 Clarias buthupogon | reverse complement strand
ACACACACACACACACACACACACACACACACACACACACACACACATACCTTCAAGCTTGTGAGTACAGTATACATGTGATGATGATTATATGATTATTTATACCATATTCCAGCATCAGATAGAGAAAACAGTCACAGCTTTCATGTTGAACCACATGTTTTAAAATCCAGGTAGAAAGAAAAAAAAAATAGACAAAACCCTTTTAGTGCAAGATACAAACACTTCACACTGTGTAATCTTCTCTGTAATCTTACTTTTAAAGCCAGTAATAAATCTGGTTTGCTGTTATTCAAGGCTTTCGCTCATTAGTTTATTGTTATGTTTATTTATAATGATGTGAAGATATTCCAATATGTGAAATATTCAATTCAATTAAATAAAAAAAAATTTTTTTGTATAGTGCTTTTAACAATTGTCATTGCCACAATCAAAAGAAAATTATGGTAATTTGTACGAAATGTGAAAAATGTGTATAATTCAAAATGATCAGATATTAACAAATAGTTGTTCTTATATGATGCTTAACATTTTAGGTTAAAAAGAAATATATTTATATAAATTTGTTTTAATTTTTTTATTTATGATCTTTCAGCATTATTAAGAATATAACACTTGGCTAAAAAATAAGTCTCACAGAAGAATACTGATGAATTAATGAGTTGTTGTTGTTGTTGTTTTTTTTTGTTTTTTTACCATATTGTGGATAAGGTTGATGAATGTCCTATGGTGTTGATTTACACCTTTTAAATACCTGCAGTTTATCAAAGTTATGGACGTGACATCAAAAGACAAATTGTTGTTGGAGACTACACACTGTCTCTGACTCTAAATCTCAAACTTTGAAAGAAAGTATTGCATACTGTATATATAAAACATGAAAGCGACTTGAAACATGAAAGGGATTAGAATAAACATAAACTATATACATTTGTAGCTATTTCATGCTTTGGAAATTCATTATTTTGAAAAAGGGCAGAAGTGTGGCTTCTTGAATCTTGTCTCTGTGTAGGATTTTCATATTCTCCCAATGCTTGGTGGATTTTTTTTCGGGTACTCCAACTTCCTCCCAATGATTGGTGTTTGGTGCCCATAATGTATGACTGTGTGTGTGTGTGTGTGTGCCATGCAGTGGGTTGGCACGAGTTTCCTGTGGAAGGCTTCAGGCTCCCATGACCCTACACAGGATAGGAGATATAGATAATGAGTTGTATAATGGCTTTATAGACGTGGCATTATGGTATTGTAGTGATGTCACATTATATGTGATATGTCTAAAAAAAAAATTTTTTTTAAACGACTGGATATTAGACCAGAGAATGAGAATAAGTGAATGTTTTAAAACAAGTATTGATCCAGTGCTCACAACATTGCTTTCCTAAGGTACAGGACTTGCCCTTTAACAGTGATTTAGTTGCCATGCTGTTTCCAGAGTGGGTTCATTTACATTGACTGGCCAAACCTGAGTGACATTCTGTAAAGCGAAAAACACAGACAGTCAAACAGTCTGTTTGTTTAACTAGAACAAACACTGGATGAGTAAAGGTGAGACAAACTGTGACATTACAGAAAAAGCGTTTCACATCATACTTTCTGAAACGTTTTAGAAATCGAAACCTAGAACAGTTCCTCGAAATGTTATTCAGTCCCTCTTTTGTTTTGCCTCATTTTATATTATTGTCTGCTCTGAGTTTCTACTCTTAGAATAAACATCTCATCAGTCTGTGTTCTGTGTGTGACATCACCCCGTCTCATAACCTGTACATCATCATTTTTCTTTTCCAATTTCAAAACACACAGATGGATTAACTTTTCAACTCACTCTTATTTCATTGCATAACGGGTTGAGATAATCACAAACTGTTCTTGTCCAAAGGTGAGGCTCGTGAATCTGTGTTTGGGTGAAAAGGGAATATTTTACTGAATCAAGGGATGTCAAGAAGATTAAAAGCATACATTAAGAAAAGGGAATCAGAATTATAATGTTTACGGCATGTCTATTATGTTAAAGCAGGCAGGTAAGGTAAATCAATGTGAATATAAAGGTATTATATATAAAACGCTGGCGACGGGTATCAGGTTTATTAGCCAGGTATGTTGACACAGACAAGGAACTTGTTTCCAGCTGTTGGTGCCTCTTAAAAGTACAGACATACATAATAACACTGTACATTTTGTTTACAGGCAAGAGATGGTGATGTCTGTACAGTAAATACCCGTACATACAGAACATACAGATTTTTCCAGCTTATGTAAATTTTCTGATCCTAATAATTCTATAATTTCATTTCATTTCAAGACCTCATACAATAAGAAGTGATAAAAAAATCATTCAAGGTATAATAATAATAATAATAATAATAATAATAATAATAGATATTTCTTTTACAAGCAGAGAATAAAGAGCTCGCCATCTAGTGGCAATCAACACTCAGTGCACCAAATCAGCTCTTCCTTTCTGATGCTATGTACAGTATACTCTAAGACTCTCACATTAACATGTAGCTCATAATAGAAAGTCCACTAACATTTGTTAAAAAGAAAAACAAGGCACGCCATTAAAGGACTGGCTTTGAGTCTTTGAGTTCTATGAGATTGTGAAGTGTCACTCTACGAGGCCTTGCTGTGTTAATGATACCCAACGTCGATTTTTCCACCACTTCGGCACCGCTGTGCTACCGAAAATGGCCCCGGACTACGCAACACTTCCCGACTAGGGCTTTGCTATCACACACTTTTTATAAACCTAATCAATTGCACTGCTAAATGCTTGGAACAAAATCTGATCCCACGCCGGCCACAATTGTATTGGCGTAAAAGCCTGACTGAGAGAGGAGCATCTGAGTGGTATCAATATGATCTCTGCAGTCACCTTCTCATCCCCTGTGGTAGCTCTTAGCCTCTCCCTCCCTCTATCTACCTCTCTCTCTCTCTCTTTCTCTCTATCTCTTCTCTCTCCCATGCTGACTTACTCTCATCCCGAAGGGAGGCTCGGATAGCCACAAGGCCCCGATTCACTTTCCTGGAATTCTTCATAGCTCATGCAATCTGGGACAGGTCTTTTTTGGTCTAGCTGAAAGAAGAAAACCATTACAGTGATATGTTCACATAGAGAAAGAGAGAGGTGAAAGAAAAGAAAGAAAGAAAAAAAAAACACATTACAGACTGGAGGTCTTCATAGACCGCCACACCTGAGTCACTGCCTTTAGTGGAAGCCAGAAAGCCAATAACACTCAGACACTGGGCTCCAAATTGATTTGGAGGCTTCAATTTCCTTTCTGGTTGATATGAAAAGACAGAGAAGGAGGCAGAATAATAAGAGCAATACCCTGCGTGTACCCATGCAGATTTCTCAGCTCTGGAAGAACAACAGTTTTGGCAGGAAGAACAATTTATAACGCTCTTAATTATTAAGTAAAATCAAAATTCTATACATATACACACACACAAAGTAAGAGAGAGAGAGAATTACAAAATCAATCATTTACATGAATAATTTAGGGCTCATAATTGGAATCATTTTTTTATCTTATTTGACAAATGACATTTTTTTTAAGCGTTCCTCACAACTCATTGCTAATGCAGGTCTAAGGGCAGTTTCTTGAGTATCAAATATGAAGTTTCAAAATCATATTTTATTGTATCGCTCCAGGAAAAAACGCGTAGTAAACTTTATGACTGTCTGTCTCTTTAAACTTTAATGTTAGAGTTTAATGGTCCGACATTTTAAACAGTCAGAATCTAACAGCTGCCAATAGACTAGTATGAGTGAGGTTTAAGTAAATAGCTTTCTGTTCTTCTGCAGGGAAATGTGTCAAAGTTATTGTCAGTGGTAATCACACACATGCAACAGAGGCAGAAGATAAATATTAGGTTGACAAATGATTTCCACCCACCATCCAGGAAAACAGCGTTGAAAAAAATCTGCAGTATTTCTAAGTCATGTTGTAGGTGGACGAGGTGTAAGTTATTATGACGAACAGTTGTGTAGCATTGTGAAGAATTCTCATTGTGTTCGAAAAAAGAAGGAGGAGTGTTAAATCAGAGTCATAAAGGACAAGAAATGTATAAATGAACTCAATCTGTATAAAATGATAAAAGTTTGACTGTTGGTTTGTTTTCAACAATGAAAATCCAATAATTCATTCAGAGATGGAATTACATTATTATTATCAGTACAAATATACATGCATAATCATTTACATAATACTGATAATCTGATCATCTGCCTATTTTTTTTGGAAATGCTAATAATTTTCAGTCTCAGAGCTCCTTTGCGATAGTAAAGACTGAGAGCTCACTATAATGTACGAGGGAAGTCCAACGTGGACTTGTACTGAAATTTCTTATGTGAAACCGATTGCCATTTACAGAAGACTTTAAGCACAGCACGGTGATGAATCTCTTAGCAGCAGTAAAACATACGAATGGTGTAAACATATAAAAGACGACCATACGTCCGTAAATAATTATCTTGGTTTGAAGCGGCTCGGAGCCCACTGCGGTAGCTTGTTGCTATTTTGCGGAGGAGACACATCTGTCTGTGGGAACTGTACACATAATCAACCAAACCACCACTTGTACAGTACGTTACAGGCATTTAGCTGGAAGTTATTGTCACATCCTCCGTACTGTCCTGACCTCGCTCCAAGTTATTTCCACATGTTTGGGCCATTAAAGGAGTTCCTGGGAGGCCAGTGTTTCATACGTGAAGCAGCCAGTCTGATCATGTCTCCAGCATACTGAGGAAACTTTCTACCTTGATGGTGTCCAAGCACTAGTGAAACCCTGAGATGAATGCATTAGTGTAACAGGGGATTATGTCGAGAAATAAGGGTAATTTTACTCTCAAATCTGCGTTCTGTTTTTCTGCACAATCAAAGGTTTGACTTGAACGTACATCGTATTTATTGATGTTCTTATAAAGTGGACTTAACATCTATAACTAATGAGCAACACATACTGTAGACATCACAAAGCACTTAAAAGACATATAAATGGGATTAATAGGCCATGTGTTTCATAGCTAGCACTACTATAAAAGCTCCTGTAAAAGAAGCACATGCTTTAATGCAGATAGTAAATGATCAGCTGTAATGAAACTTGCACTACAGAAACTGAAATTGCAAAATTGTAGTAAAGGTGAAATAGTGCATTCTACAATGCATTAAAATAAGTTTATTTTACTATTAACAAAAAGTGCAAACTGTGTAGTACTTCAATAATGTTTTATAAAATTAATATTCAAAGATAATATAATATATTATAACATAATATCACACTCGTTAGATTATATACATATTCATTTTTAACATTCTCAGGAAAGCTGTGTTTAGCTCAGACTGATTATGAAGTTAAATCTAAAAGGATATGTGTTTGTCCCGATCACACAGCTGCTCCTAGCAATATATTCAAAAGTTATCTACTGTATTTAACCGATTAACTGACTTCTCATAGAATCTTCCAGATGTTTTATTGTTATGGATGATGTGTGGATGATATGTATGACATTTGCTTGTTTCATTTTATTTGGTATATTTTAAGGAGTTTAATTACCCATATTTGGGCTACCACCTAATTGAGTACATTGAAATATATTCCAAAATTGCTCACAGTTACTAAGTTCAATTTTTTAAAATCAGAGTTTAAGCTTGGCTTGTGTTCAGACTTTGTTCTTGTTAAACAGGTATTTCAACACAGCACTTCATTTCCATTTTAAGAGTCCATTTTCTAGTCTGGGAATTTGGTCTGGTATTCACAGTGTCTGGTTTGTGACCTGAAACAGGCTGGACAATGAGTAATGGATTATTAAATGAAACGAAAACAAGCGGTAAAGCAAAAAGCCTTTAAAAAGTAAAAGGTTGAAATAAAAGAACATAAGGCTGTACTGTACTTACTGAGCAGAATAACCTACACATATGAATGGCTCACAGTTTTACAGGGTTTAGGTTTGATTATTTCAAATCTGGTTTCCTTCTCCTGAATTGTTTTTAGATAGACCTTTCATTTTGGATGAAATCAGTACGAAGTAAATATTTCTTTGAGCTCTCTGAGGTGAGCCATATGACATGCCAGTGTGTTTATCCTATGCAGGATTTAAATGTTATCTTGCACAAATGTTAACATTTGAAAAAAAAAAAATCTAACCATCCAGTGCATCCTGGATGGGGGCATCAATGCATCACAGAGCACAAACACACTTCACTCACATCACTCACAAAATGAGTGTGCTCAAACCCACCCTATGTGCTTTGAGTTTGCATGTTCTTACCATGCTTGGTGGGTTTCCTCCGGGTACTCTAGTTTCCTCCCACAGTCCAAGAGACATGCATATTAGGCTAACCGGCAGTTCCAAATTGCCTGTAGTTTGTCAGTGACTGTCTGAGTGCGTGCGCACTTGTGCGCTGCAATAGATTGGCACAGAATCTAGGGTGTACCCTGCCTAGTACCCGGAGTTCCCTGGGATAGGCTCTCTGACTCTTATTACCTTGTACAGGACAAGCAATATAGAGAATGAGTGAGGTTAAGAATGTAAGGGTTATTATATTACCTAACTTGATTCTCTCTGAATCTCAAGTAAGCTGTAAGAAATTAAATAAAATTTTTTTAATGAACTCAAGTGTTTTTTAAATGTTGACACTTTTTTAAAAACACAAGTTCATTTTAACATTTAATGTAATTAAGTACAATTTTGGATACTACTGACAAGATGCCTTATTTCACCAAGCTGTAACTAGATGATGTTTTTTTTTTTTTTCCTTTTTTTTTTCCATCCTAAAGTTCCCAAGCATTACAAGGTTCATGCAGGTGCACAAGGTTGGCTTTCAAGCGCAAATTCAGTTAGACAGTGTCATTAACACGTTGTTAACTCCTGCCAGGGCCACATAACCTGTCCATGTTAATTGCTGGCTCCCATCCAGGAAGGAAGTGTTATAGCATTATAAACCTAGTCTAATGCCCGTAAGCCTAATGCCTACTGCTGTATCGCTGTATGTATGTATGTGTATATATATACGTGTATACACATGCTGTATCACTGAATGTACATACATCCACACACACACACATATATATATATATATATATATATATATACATTATATAATGCGTGTGTGTGTGTGTGTGTGTGTGTGTGTGTGTGTGTGTGTGTGTGTCTGTGTGTATTAAAATATAAACTATAGTTAGATGGATACTTGGGTAGATAGAGAGTGTGAGGTCACATTAAACAATAATGTTAAAAAGTTCTATCTATCTATCTATATACACATACATACACAGAAATATATACTGTATATTGATAGATAGATAGATAGATAGATAGATAGATAGATAGATAGATAGATATCCTGTTTGTATCATCAGTGTTAATCAATAAATCATTGAATGAATCTCTGATGTATGTAAATGTTTGTTTACCTATTTAATTGTTTATAGAATAGATGTGGAAAATTTTCATTATTAGTAGTATTGATTCATTTATTTGATTTAGTATTTTTATTATAAATGTTTTTTTTATTAAAATGTTATACATGTGCATGTATATACAAACATACCCACATATAAGATACGTGAGGAAACAAAAAGCTCCATGCATTTCCACAACTTTACAGCACATCTGGTTTTCAGATGTGGATCCAGTAGGCGCTGTGAGAGCGTTAGTTCCCCATTAGATCCCGCCTCCTGATCTGTGATTGGCTGGTAGGTGGGGGCGGGGAGGAGCTCCATGAGCGATGCTCTGATTGGACACCGACGTGGTGACGCCGTCGCGTATTTTCTAAGAACAGAGTCGCAATTTCTGAATAAAAATATAAACATAAAATATATAGAAACGTTGTATGAACAAAGGGAAAATGTTGCTGTTTAATAAAATAAACAGAGGCTTGAGGACTAACTCGTCTTGAGAATTGGGAGTGTGGGCGTGAAACACGGGCCAATCCGAGAGGCGGTGGGCGTGGCTTCCAGTATGTAGGCGGGGATGGAAAGGAAAGGGGGAAAAAACCCACAGAAAACAAAAAAACAAAAAAAACAAAAGAGACACAAGGCGTTTGTGTGGGAATGTGTGTGAGAGTCAGAGGAAACGAAGTGGTTTACTGTGTAACAGTTCAGGAGTGCGCGCGCGTGTGTGAGTGTGAGTCAATGACGCAGGAGTCTCTCTCTCTATCTGTCTGTCTGTCTCTCTCTGTCTCTCTCTCCTGCTCCTGAATGAGCTGATCAGACCCTGAACTATTCCTCGAAGTCGATGAACTATATGGATGTGGAGGGAAGGAAGGAAGAGTGTAATCGGACACACATACACACTTGTCTCCTCCTCTCGTCATGTTCTGAGTCACAAGTCTGTCTATGGCAACATTGTAGCAACTTGATTTTAAGCTGCAACAGATAAAAAGCAGGAAGGACCCGGTGGATTCCATGTGCGTTTGATGTTGCAAGGTAAGAATGTTTGCATTTTCTCGATTTATTGGTACACAGTGCAAAATCTCTCTCTCTCTCTCTCTATATGCATGTCTATGTGTGTGTGTGAAAGAGCGCGCGCGCGCTGTGGCGACACTCTGTCTAAGTGGTTACTTTTGCTTCCTTTGATGTGTGCGTTCAAAACAAAAAATCCTTAGATCAGCTTTATTTGTTTAATATTTTGACATTCTTGAGTGTTATTACTCTACAAACAAGTGTGCTGCGCTAAAAACACCAAAAAACTTCAGATATATAACAAACAAACAAATATCATAATGGAGTTACACTTTAATGATCATTCTTACTGTTGTTAATATTAAACTGTACTTTTTCTAAATTCACTGAGGGTTTTTGTTTTTCTCCTTTTTAATATGCTCGTGTATTATCACTGTAGTACAGCTTTAAAGGTGCACGTCATGTACCTTTCTTGGTAAAAAAAAAAAAGCAACATAAAGGTATCTAGAAGAAGTATTAAATTTTCCAGTTGTTTATTATTAATACCCTGCACGATATCAGTTATAAGGATCTATGTGTCTGCGGCGTGTTTTTTTTTTTTATGTTTGCAGACCATTGGCGCTTGCTTAGCTGGTCTTTTGTCATGCAGCCAGGTGTGCAGGTTCAGATTTCAGTCTTCGCCCCTGCGTCCATCAGCTTCCCACTGAGCTCTGAGCATTACAATAGACTGGGCGGAGGTTGGGAAAGCGGGTGCTATACACCATTAATCACCTATTATTTCACACGGCAGAGTGAGAGACGGAATTAACCAGATATGAGCAAATACCTTAACTCTTTTTGCCGTTTCGAACCCAATTAAACCATGTTCAAATTGCAGAATGTATAATCAAATAAATGGATTGACGATTTTGCGTTAGATTTGTGTCTTACACAGACATCAGGAACATCAGAGGTGGTTTTGCATAGCTTTTATTACACACATTCAGCAATCTGAGTATTGTTTTCTGGTGTCATCTGCACAAAAGTCAATATTATTCATGAACAAGTACTTCTATTGCTAAATAATGACCTGAACACAAAGTGTTCACACAAAGATAAAGTGAGGAGGAGAATTAATAATCCAGTCAATTACCAGACTATTGAAATGACTTTTGTGTAAAAGCATACCGTGATATCTTAAATCAGATTAAAGGTGGTATTGGATTCGAGCATGGTAATCTCATGTCTGTGCACGTACACATGCACACAGGTGGAGGAAGGAATTTGTCTTTGCTTTAATCTTCTGAACAAATATAGAAAGACAGGAAACAGCATTATGTTTAATTTGCAAGCAAGACTTTTTAGTTCCATTTTTAGATGCAAGTCGAATGAGTAGAGGTCTCGAAAAAGGTCTGTAACTCTGTTCCAAACTGTCAGCTCTTAAAATATCTTGGATAAAAGTCTCTACGCAATTAGTAAATCGACAAACATAACATAGTAGATTAAGAAAATGAAGCTATTTAGAGTTTAAAAGCTCGAAGTGCTGCCACTTTGTTACTGAAAATGCCATTAAACCAGTAGCTAGAGGAAGAAATGTTGATATTGACTGCTGTACACTCCTGAGTTTTGCTTTATCTGATTACTTAAGTGCATAAGTGCACTGATCAAATTGTCCTATCAAACCAAACGATGTGTAAATTGATCGTTGTCACGTCTAATACACAGATTTCGATAAGCATATGCCCGGGCTACTGCTTAATAGCAATAGCTTGTTTTTTGGCTACATAAGACCCGTTCGTGCCTCTGTGTGTGTTTGTGTGTGGCTTCACTGATGAGTTTAATTAGAGGGAGCAAAATCAACACGCAGCTGATGAACAGTCGTTCTTCGGGAAAAGGTGTTTACCCAGACGCCCTGGCTGAAGCTTAATCATATTTGAGCTTGTGTCTGTGTTTACTGTAAGTAAGTAAAAAAAAAAAAAAAACGTAATCTAGTAAAATATGTCTTGTTGAAGGAGCTTGTTTGATTTACTGTATTGAGTCATTCTGTGCAATCGGATCGTTTTCTTACCCCTCAGATTTCTCTCATCTCGGTCCAGACGGGGAATTGTCTCTAGTCAAGCTTCAGTGAGTGGCAGTACAGGGCTAGGTCATCACAAGGCCCTGCACAGAGCAGCTCTTCCATAAACTGCTGTATTGTATGGCTTTGTGATCACAAGCCATGTGTGTGAGAGATAACAGGGATCTGTTCAGACAGGTTTCTGTGCTGAATGGAGCTCGGTGTCACGGACGCGCATGACATGTTTTGTTACGGTGTAATGTCTGGTATGTTCGCGTTAAAACAAAGGTAGGTTCATGAGAATGGCCAGCTTTTAAAGACACTGGATTTCTTTCGCTTTTCTAGACACGATTAAGCAAAATAGAGCCTGGTAGCCTGCTGCCTTCAGCGGCTGTGCAAATGTGTGGAGCTCTGGAGAGATGTCTGTGCATTTGCAAGTCATTTGAACAAAGTTCCATGTTTTTTTTTTTTTTTTTTTTTACATGTTTTTGATCAAGCGAGGGCCGAGTCAGCAGGATCACGGCTCTGTGGCGGTGTCCTCATTTGCATTTCATTTACATTTGACCAGCACTATTATCCAAAGTTACATACAGGTAAAAGGTGACGCAATCCAAACACGTAGCCGAGGGAGAAGGACGTTTTTCTGCGGCCGCGTGAGGTTTTAAATTTGCAAGCTTCCGTCTCGCGAGATTAAAAGCTTAAAACATTGAGTCACCACCGGCAACAACACAAAGTATCGTGCTACCACGCCTCAAGAGATTTTCACAGCGATGTACAGTATGTAGTATGTAAGGAGTACAGCAACAAATCCTCAGCATCAGTCTTTGTAAAATGTGAAGAAAAAATTCCACACTTAATTGTGAGAGAAAATAAAATACTACTAATAATTTTAAATATATATATATATATACAATTATTCGTCGATGGAAACTTTTATACCAAGAAATCTCTGTTTTTACAGGTTAAACAGTACTTTATGTAAATCGTAAATAAAATATATAATTGTTGTAATGTAGTTTGTGGGTGAAATGATTATTGTTTTTATTGCTATTATTTATATCTATCTATATATTTTGCTCAACATAATGTATGGGAAATGAAGGAAGATGAAACATGACCTACATGTATTGTATAGATTTAAACATTAAGCCAGCTGTATGTAGAGAGAAGTAGATTACAGTGTGTAGATCTCTGTTGTCATTTGTTTCATATATATAGTGAAGAGAGAGAGAGAGAATGTAATCGTATTCTCCACAGCCCTGGTGCAGTCTGTAACAGAAAAGTGACAACCGTGTGGTACAAGATAATCACCTTTATATAAGGAATAGAGAAACAAGACCTATACATTATACCTGGTCCAAGTGTTATAACAGTGCCGATGATATTCAGAGTGTCTGAGAAAAAAAATCTCTTCCTGGGTGATTAATCATTATATAATATGATTTTTCATTATACCATCATATTGTCCAGTCTTAGCTAGTGGCAGTTTTGTGGTTGAGTGTGTTTGTGTGTGTGTGTGTGTGTGTGTGTGTGTGTGTGTGTGTATTTGTGCTGGGCAATGTTCGAGTCTGTCTAGTGGGGGTCGATGGCTCTGCCTCATGCTGGGGCATCATTGTCTGGGGAGTGGCACCCTGCTGGGGTCCTTACCCTCAGTCACGTTCTGAAGTCATCTGATAGCGTTCGGATAGCAGGAGGAATGGCTCGTCTGTCTGTCTGTCCGTCTCCCGTCCTATCTCCCTCGGCTCCCCTTTCTGTATGCGCTGCAGCGGATATCGGCGCATATCTCTTCGAGAGCTTCTTCGCACGAGTGACGCGGTAGGCCTAAGGCTAGATTACACTCTTTCACTGCAGCAGCGCGACTAACTTTTGCAAGGCACACACCTTGTTTACTGCTTAAAGGAATAATCCAGCGCCTTTAAACCTAATCTCTAAAGACCGCATCTGTAACATATGTGTGATTACCCTGTCAAGACGTTTCTCTGAACTGAAGAAAGAACAGAAAACTCCTTTACATGAACCTTGTAATGGAAGCCCAAGGGCAGTTGTTAACTAATGGCAGTTAAATGATGTCTTGCAAATTCAGAACCATCAACCACTCCACTAAGATTTTATAACAAAGCCTCAAAGAGACGCTTACGAAATGATGTTTTACCAAAACTGATCCTATTTCGTTCTATCCAGCTTTAGAACAATACAGTAAAAACGGATTACATTTATGTGTGTTTTTTGCTAGTACAAGGTGCGTTCAAGTCAAACCAGGCAGTTTTGATTGCGCCGAATAAGAGAACATAGTTTTTACTCTCATAACTACCTTTATTTTTTGATATACTCCCCCAGATTCACTAATTTCACTAGTACTTGAATACCATCCAGATACTGTATAAAGTTTTCTAAGCCATGATCAGACTGTCTGTCTGCTTCACGTATGAAACGCTGGCCTCCCAGGAACTCCTTTAATAGCCAAAACCTGTGAAAATGGGTTGGAGATAGGTCAGGATTGTATGAAGGATGTGGCAATAACTCTTATTGAGTTAATGTGTGTACAGTTCACACAGACGATCCACAAGTTGATGAAAATGTATCTGTCTTTTAGGCCTTGTTCACACGGGCGTTAAATTTTTGGATAAACGAACGCACTCTGAACGTCCTAGACGTTTATGTTGCGTTTTGTAGTGGTGCTTGATCGTCTTCTACACTGGTGTTCGTTTGTCTCTGTCTAACGCCAGCCTGCAGCCCAAATTGTAGTTTGTGTGTTAACCTGTGG
>JAQMYK010000035.1:26214551-26226342 GCA_030014345.1 Clarias buthupogon | reverse complement strand
CACGTCACCAAAGCCCGTGTGAACACTCTCATTGACTCCTATGTGTAGAAAACCCTCGGCGCTTCATCCGCGCTCACAGGACGCTACGACTGCCAGAAAAACGCTAGATTTTAACACCCGTGTGAACAAGGCCTTAATGATCGGAGTAACGATTGCTCTGATCCACCTCGGCTGGGATCGCCATCACGGTTTTAGGACCTTCTTTAAAACTTGTACACCATCCACATGGTTTTATGGACTAAACTTGGAGTCTTATCACCGTACTGTGCTTTAGATCTCCTGTAAATATCAACAGGGTCAGTTTTACACCTTCATTCATGAGAAATTCCATCAGTCTCAGTTTGACTTGAACGGCCCTTGTATATTTTCTTCAAGTTACATCAAATTGAGTATTTCATTAATGCATAATGGCAAATCCTACACTATGAATATTGTGGGCCGTGTTACATATGTAGGAACGTAGTAATGAGTGCCTTCATGTAGCACTAAAATTCGGTAACTGCGCTTACAGTATAAGTGCGCAAGTAAACTTCTTCGCTTTTTTCATTATTAATTAGAAAACTGGACAAAGGTCTGTTGCACATGTGTTACAAATGTGGAGAATTGAGGTAAGGCTGGATAACAGTCGAAAAAATACTTTTAAACTCGCTCATGAGCCAAATCATTACACCCTATTAAGATTAAGTTCATTGAGGCCCTCATTAGGTTTAGGTTAAACGTGACACTGGTGCTTCCAGACTTTACTTCTGTCTGTGTGTGTAATATAGATAGGAATCATGCAACTTCATCAGTTTTATGAACGTCATGTTTGTAGATCCATCTTATATTTCACTCCAGATCCATCACTCCAGCACATTTGTCTGTTTAGAACAAATGACTCGTCCTGTATTCCTCTTTCTCTTATTTAATAAACAGGTCGATTTTTCATCAGTCTGTTATTAAACCTTCACCCGCGGCACTGTTTGGTTTGTGCATGTGCTGTGTGATGGTCATTGTGAGTGTACGCCGCATTTTTCGAAGGAAATGCATCTGCTGTTGCTAAGCAGTGAGGAAAGGTGCCAAACTCCTAAGAAAGAAGTCCTGCTGTTTTGGGGTCATCAGAGGAGAAAAGGACTATGATGCCACAGGGGGAATTATAGAGTCTTAATACAGAGTGTCTAGGTCAGCCTGTCTTATTTCCCTCCTTCCTTCCATTTCTGTCAGTTTCTGTACAGTACGGTCTGCTCACCTTTTTTTTTTTTTTTTTTTTTTTTTTTTTTTGGTACATTTAATCATGTGAGCACTTGTCAGTCGTGTAATACCTGGTACAAAGCAGTTTCAAATAAGGAATGACGTGTTGGTGCCATGCAGAGCAACTTGGAGTATAGTTTTGTACCTCTAACAACTCGGCAACCAGCTGACACAAATGATTCAAGATGGCCCTCTGCTTTAAAGGAACTATTTTTCTAGTTGTGTTATAACGGTTATAAATAGTTGACACCTTCTGACCAATCAGAAATAAGCATTTGTTGGTGTGAATTTTCTGATACTCAGTATGCTGTACTGTAAGTTGAAATTGTCCGTAAGTCCAACAGACATTGTCTAGGTACTAGGATACTAACACGATTGACTATATACAGTGTTCTTTAGAATCAGGCCAATGGTTGAACGATTCATGTTAAAAGAACGAGCCATCTTTTTTTTTGCCATCCTGGGCTTGTACTGCACTTGCAAAGGATGTATGCACGTGGACATGTGATCTAACTTCCACGCATGTTCACAACTCAAATGTTTGTATGGAGGGGACTTGCTGTACACTGATGACATGTCATAACACTGATTATCAGTTGTATACCAGTAAACTGGTGGAATCATCATCATCATGGACTAGAAAGGCCTGCCCATCTGGTGCGATCCCACAGAAAACCCAATGCGGCACAAGCCTCAAAAAAAAAAAAAAAAATGAACACAGTGAATTAACACTGTGACCGAAAGGTACCAGGACACACAGTGCATCACAGCCTGCTGAGTACGGGACTTACCAGGCAAAGAGTCCAATTCCCCAGATGTCAATCTTTTTGAGCATTTGATTAAGCATCCATGGGAAGTCCTGGATGAGTAAGTTTGATACATCGAGATGAAGATGTATTGTGATGAATAATTGCTTTAAGTTTCATGACTTTATTTTATGTCCTAAAGTTTGCTGTAGAAGACTAATCAACAGCTCATTACTGCATTCATAACAAAATGCATTCAGTACTGTAATGCTTTTAAAGTGCTGTGACATTTGCACCAGTGTCCTTGGATACCTGGAACAGGACTTGTACACAAACTGTTATACAATTATCACCGTATTTATAATTCATATAACAAATTTTGTTTGCATTCCAATCCATGATTCCTCTCTGACCTCGTATCATCCTGTATTATTGAGTGATGTATTTCATTTTTTTTTTTGCCCTCAAATCCAGTCCCAGTGCAGAAGCTTTCCACTGTTTTATCCAACAGGAAGGTCTTGTTAATTAACTGATTACTGAAAACAGATGTGCTGCAGCTGGGGATTTATTGAAATGAGCTGGTCAGTGTTGTGCAGAAGTGGATTTGTCAGTCGTGTAATACCTGGTCTATGATTAATGGACTTTTATGCAAACCAGCGTTCATCGTGTTTCGCCTTGTAGCTCCAGTTAGGTGTACATGCAACATCAATATGTTTGTGTTTCTTTCTGCATGAATAACAAAAGTCTTAGCACCTCAGAATACCACAGTAACCAGTGATACTACTGTATGTTTTATAGGAACTGCTTGAAACTGGAACAAATTTGAATTATTAATAATAGGTAATAGTCTGGCTCAGTGGTGGTAAGTGGTGTGTGTGTGTGTGTGTGTGTGTTTTTTTTTTTTTTTGGAACACATTATGCTGTGGCAGCTTTCAACCATCACAGATGCTAGAAATCTAAAATACCTCTTCACAAATTTAACATTAATTAACATGTTGTAAAATCGTTATGATTTAACGTAGTAAAGGCGAGAGAGTGTGTGTGAAGGGGCAAGGTGTCAAATTACACGCGCACACACGACGACAGGCTGAAACAGAGGGAGAGAGAAAATGGATCTTTAACCTCTCTAATGAGACTTTCTTTTGCTTTACACGTGCACATACACAAGAAACAGTACACGCGCGCTTACAAACACAAAACAAAATATGTTTTACGCACACACACGTGGTCAGTGTTATAGTAATCAGTACACGCGTGCACGGATGTTGGTTATACCAGTAAGGGACATGCACTAAGACTCAGCAGGGAGACGATTCCGCAGCGCAAGAGAGAGAAAAACCGTTGGCTCAGTTGTGATCACGTGACGCTCAGCATCGAAACAAGAAGCACATGCATGATATGATACTCGGTACTCGTAAACCAAGACTTGCTCATTTTCCAAGTCAAAATGTATTAAAAATCTTTGCTTATCTTGCAGAATACATGCAAACCGTAATCCGAGGTTCCACTGTGTATATGTAAATCATATACTTTTGGAACAGAGGCTGTTAAATGGAAAACTTTCTAATTCCATCGTGGGCCGTTTTTTTTTTTCTTCTTTTGTTTTTTCTCCTTGTTCTGTCTTTTATGATGGAATCCTTTTGTCACACTTTTGTGTTCTCTCACGCATAACCTGCAATCCAGGCAGCTTTTTAAACTTAACACTGAACTACAATAGTGTTAAAATAATGCAGCCGTTGTTCCAAGAACTCCATCAGCCATCACCAGTCGGTGGAAACTAGAATTAAAACCTTTTGAGTTAATTCCTGTTGAGCTGTGTGTTAGTGAATGTTCACTGGAAAGAAAGAAAAGACCTCCTCTGCGGAAAAAAAAAATCTTTCTCAGAGAACTCTCCTTGCAGTATGTGTGTGTGTGTGTATATATATATAAATATATATGCGTCTATCCCTGAGAGTGGATATGTGTGAGTGTCTCTCTCTTCCTGCAGAGGCCCCGCAGCTGCCTTTTCACAACAACATAAAGTGTATAATTTGTCTGCGGAAGTCTGAACGTCTCGGAAAGCGTGGTGAGAGAGAGAGAGAGAGAGAGAGAGCGGAGGAGAAAGAGAAAGGAGGGGAAACGGTCCTCCGACAGCAATCATTTTTCCGTGCACAGTAATTTTGCTGTCAGAAACAGCTGGCAGTGCGGGCCGGAACAATGTGAGAGGAGAGGATCGGAGCGAGGGAGTGTGGAAGGCGAGCGGAGGGAGGGAGGGAAGGAGAGGAGAGGAGAGGGGAGGGAGGAGCGGTGGTTGGCAGAGACCTGAGGGGGGGATCGGATTTCAGACTCTGTCATTAAGGCCAGACTGCGCCATGCACACACAGCCACAGCCGCAGCTTCAAGTCTGAGCAGGACTCGCAAACTCTTACCCGGGTAGGGCTCTCTTCTCTTCTCTTCTCTTTTTTAAAGGTTTGTCTTTTAGTTCTTTTCTAACCCCTCCTTAAAAACTTGACCCACCTTACACTCTCTCTCTCGCTCTCTCTCTCTCTCTCTCTCTCTCTCTCTGTGATGTTCTCTCAGCTTCTCCTGGGGTGAGTAGAGAATGTGGGAGCTTAAAAAAGTGAGGTGAGGGACAGATAAAGGGTGTGTGTGTATTGTATATGAGAGAGAAAGAGACGGAGGCAGTACTTGGTAGGCAGACCGTACGGCGGAGAAGCAGGCAGATCACTTTTAGGATTCATCAGTGCAGACAGAGCCTCGTACGTCTGAGAGTGTGTGTGTGCGCGTGCATACTGACATGCCAGCAAGTCCAAGCCTTTACTTTTAAATTCAGATGAGCTCTTGGAAAGAGAGAGAGAGAGAGAGAGAGAGAGACAGACAGAATAGGCAAAGCGAGACTGAGACAGAGAAGTAGAAATGTGGGATTCTTCTTTTCACTGTTTTTCAGTTTGCTTGCATTGTTGAGTTCAGATTTGCGCTGGTCCTTCTGCCTGCATGATATTTTTAGTCCCAAATCCTTCATCCTTTAGTAATCATAAGCCTTTCCGCAGCCTCGCCATATCGGAGGGAGCCTGTCCATCTGCGAGACAGAGAAAGAGAGTGAGAGAGGGAGAAGGAACTGCTGCCGCCCTGATGGCACACAGGCAGGAAGTGAGACAGAGGGGGGACTGTGCAGTCACACACACACACATACACAAGTCCTAGTTGTATGGTTGCTGCTCTGGCTCTTCCCTCTCCTTCAGTGGGCTCTGGAGTGCAGTTATTGATTTCTGCGTCATGCGCTGTCCCTGTGTGTGTGTTTAAAAGTGAAAGAGGGAGAGAGAGAGTGGTGTGGTGAAAGATTGGGAAGGAGCCGGAGAGTCGTGTGTGTCTGTGTGTGTGTGTGTGTGTGTGTGTGACGCTCCAGGCTCCTCTTGCTCCCATTACCCCCAGACTGCACTGGAGACAGTCTGCAATGCACATTTTATGAGCTATCTCGCTCACTGTCTCCTCTCGCGCGCTCTCTCTCTCTCTCTCTCTCTCTCTCTCTCTCTCTCTCTCTGTCCTCTGGGTTTCTGTTTATTTTCTGTCTCCTTCAGCTTCACTGCTGCACTGTTCTCCTCCGTCTCTCACCAGCAGGTTTCCTCTCTGCTCTCGCCTTCACAGCTCTGGTCCTGTGTTTTCCTGCTTGCCAAATGTTTTGCTATCATTAGCCGTTAATGTCTAACATGTGCTAGACGCGCTGGTTCCATGCATGAGCGATGTTTTTTTTTTTTTTTTTTTTTCCCCTGCCAAAACAAAGACAAAATCTAGGTTTTATCAAGTGTGTCAATAAACAAACTCTGCATAACAGCGGCAGTGTAATATCGATACCATGATATATGTGATGATATCTTCAGGACTAATTGCATTCAAGTTGCACAATATATATATTATCAACTCCACAGAAATCATGAATTTGTCTATTCAACATTTTGAATAAATAAATTCATGTGAGTTATTTTGCAGCATTATTATAATAATTATAATTGTAATCTACTTTTGTTGACATTTCTTTTTGAGGATCGTCAAATCAAAACCGGTCTTCTATAACAACATATAGTTCTCAGTTCTCCGCATTAACTTTAAAATGTACCTGTCCGCCTTTTTTTGACATAACATAAATTTTTTTAAACAATTGAATAACAAAAACATCATTTTAAAAACGTCTGATTTTACTCAGACTCAATTACTGTTTTTTCTGAGATATGACACATCGAGCAGTGTCATACTGTTGACTCAGACCCATTTTACAAAGAAAATTTAGGCATGCATTGAACAGACAAGTGAACAAGAACAAGTGATATTCAAGAACAGAACACAATGTCTGACATTCCTCATACAGAAGATTACGGCAACATTATGTGTTGTTTTTTTTCTCTAACCAGAATAATCACCAACCCGTGGTCTCCTTTTCCTTTGACCTCCATAGTACAATAAGAGTACATGATAAGAGCGTGTAAAATGTCGCAACATGGAAACAAAACCACAAAGTGGTCGCACATGTCCTAAAATGCAAAAGGGATCCTATTACTGAAATGTGTTAATCTTGCAGGTTAATTTGAACACAAGTCAAATTTAATAGCGAGATTAAGTAGTAGGTTGCTGGAGCAGATTAATAGATTGATAGTAAGAAATAAAACATATTGAAATCAGGATTCCCAGCCTTCACCAGCAAGAATCATGACGTACCAAAATAATAACCGTGATATGAAATTACGCATGTGCTTTTCCACTCCCGGAACAATAATTGAACTTGATTTTGTATGTTTTATATTCTGCGTGAATGAAAAGGCATGTTGAATGGGATTTTATTAGAATAGTAATTAACATGGTTTCGACTCCTCCCGTCGGCGGGTGGTGGTGGTGGTGGTGGGGGGTGATGATATTTGGGGTTTGGGGTCGCCATGCTCGATACCCTTCTTGATGCAACCCTCCCATTTCATCTGGGCTTGGGACCGGCACTGCATCCCGTGACTGGACTTTGGACATTGGGTGGGAATTGAACCTGGTCCTTCCACGTGCCAGGTGAGAGACCTTCCACTGAGCCACCAATGGCAGACATGCTATGTCGTCATATTTGCCCTAGCTACATTTGATATGAACTTTGCCCAGGCTTATTTGGTGGTTGTCAACTGTTAATATAATCATCAAAAAGAATCACTACAAAAAATTTTTTAACCCCATATACTGCAAGATGGAAATTGTGAGTTCCGTGGGTGGAAAGATCAGGAATTAAAGTCTATACGGTTCCAATAAATAGGCATTACATTTACTTTCATTACAGTTATGGTGAGGGACTGTGGAAGTAATTTCATGAATTAGCTTAAAAATTCTCCTGACTGTTTTAAAAATACCTTAGTTGTCCATCATGTGATTAAATTTTTATTTTATTTTATTTACAGCACACAATAGTGCCAGCGAATCCACACAAATCTGTGTACCAGATTTGTGCTATGCAAACTGTAACAAAGCTATAAACGTGGCATCTCGAGGAAAAAAAAAAATCGAGTCAGCAGCTTTGTGGTTTTCTAAAGTTAAACATATGTGTGTGATGTGGCTTCTTCGGTTTACAGCGTACATGCCACAGATGTTTCATACGCTTTGATTCGCAGTCTCTCCCTAACAGAGATGTTAGTTTAGAAAGGGATAAAGGGGCGCTACAGCTCAGGGCGGCCGACGACTAGCCGGCCAGATTGCATGTTTACGTACTTGCTCAACATTTCTGGTGTGTTTATTTTGGGGAAAATGTTGTAGAAAGAGAGGATAATCAACTGAAGCCAGAGAGAAAGAATGTAGAATGTACATTCTTGGTACTAACTGGGTCTGGCTGTACGTGTCACATACTAACATGCTACATTTTAATGTATTTGTAATGTAATGCCAAATTTGTGCACACTGTGTTTACAAGTATTTATCACATAAATGTTCCTGTCTTTTGATATTCACCATTTCAGATGTTGACATTTTCGGATAGCATATTTTAAATTTTTACCTCAAATGGCAGCACACACAGGTTTGTGATTTAATGCTAAGTGTAATTCTCTTTGTTTTCTTTAAATTTGCCACTGTATCTGAGGGAAATGCTGATATTACAGACAGTTTGTATTTTGTATAAAAGAATTAAATGAGTACAAGCTAGCTGAGAAAATCATTAGCCTCAGGTATTAGCTGGCTAATGCTAATTATCTGTTTCTGAGTTGGCTAGCAGCACAACCAACTAAATCATTAGCCTCAGGTATTAGCTGGCTAATGCTAATTTCCTGTTTCTGATTTGGCTAGCAACACAACCAACCAAATAATGGATAGAATCAACATAACTAACTCTGGTATCATTTTAAACTAAATATTGTATGTTATATATTAGATATTAAGATTATTTAAAAATGTAGAGCATAATGTATGCAGTTCTGTTGGTTAAGCTAGCAAGTCGAGTCTCACTTTTTTTTTTGTTAGTTCTTTTACAGTATTTTACATTAATAAATTATATTCTAAAAGCAAATCTTTTTTTTATATCTGGCTCCAGCTGGTTAATAGTGTATCAGGAGATGAATAGGCGATGAATGTACGCGCTAGAAAAAAAAATGTACACTATAATTAAAGGAAAGTGTGTTTATCTAGGGCACTAAATGCAGTGTTTGCTATTATGGGATTATTTCGGCAAGCACTTTATCAATGAAGGCTTTTCGAGTTAGATCCAGTGTAGATATTTCTCCTCGTTTTATGTAATCTGATCAACCTATTTCACCTCGCTGCCGAGAAGCGGGGCTTGCGTATGGAGATAAATGGAGATCCGAGTACAGAGATATTACATATGTAGTTCCCAGAACTGCTGGTGCAGCAGACTCTGGAAAAGAGCAAGCACATGGTTATAATGATGGTAGTTTTTAGGCCCACAAGATGTTCATCATAGATGTGTATATATAGTGACTATATTCAGGACACAGAGCCTATGGAGAGAATGCTGCTGATGCTTTTTATATATATGAATATATAAAATATACTGGTTAACCATACTAACTTGAACATTGCAGTAAGTATATAGGTCATCCTAGTACTGCAGTATATTGTGTTTACTGTGCACATTTGTTTTAGCAAGGATAGGCAGGAGAAAGGGAGCATGTGTGAGTGAGCGAGTATGTGCGCTGAAGATCCCAGCTGGAGATAACACACTGCAGGGCATTCTGGAGCCCGGCACAGACACGTAGGCTCTGGAGGAAGGGATGATGGAGGGACAGAAGGAGTGCATCGGCAGAATGCAGACATCATGCCAAAAACTCCCTCAGACACAAAAAGATGGCTTTCTGTCAGGGGACGGTTAATCAATAGGAATGATGTATATTCTTTTGCTTGTGTGGAGATGGTTATAACTCCTGCGCTGCCAGTAAGCCTCGAATATCATTTATCAATAAGCTTGAGTATGTTAAGAGTAGGCAATTTAATATTTCGTATACTGCATTGTAATAGTATTGCATGTCATGTGCACTTTTCCAACATTTCACATATTTAACATTGTGCACAGTAATATTGGATTTCCAAAAAGCAGTGGTTTAAGATTTACCATGAAAAATTTTGTCCTTCAGATATTTTGATGTGTTATTTTTGCATTCCGCTTCAGCACTGTTGAATGCTCTATTCTAAATGGACAAAAGCGGTTGATTAATTTCCTGTAACAGCAGCTTTGACAATAGTTACAGCTGCAAGCTAAATGTGGTCTTTCGCATTGTGTCTATAGGAGCAGCTTACACAGTAAGTGTTATAGAAAAATGAATAGAAAATGAGGTTAACCGATGATATGGTGGAATTTGGGCAATTTGTATATTTTTTTGAAGGACTCTCCAGTGTCGGGGCTTCAGAGAAGAGATCCTCTATGGGAAAGTCTTCGTGGCTGATCTTTTTGACAATCTGCATTAAAAACAAAAACTTGAAGAAATAGACAAAAGGAGAGCATGGTGAAGAAACAGCTAATGTATGTGTGCATGTGTACATATTGTGTGTGTGTTCATCCAATTCTTAATCCATAGTGTTTAAGATGTTGATGACCCACCACTTTGCAGCTATAACAGCTTCAACTCTTCTAGGAAGGCTTTCCACGAGGTTTAGGAGTGTGTTGATGGGAATTTTTGACCATTCTGACAGAAACGCATTTGTGAGGGCAGACACTGATGGTGTCTCTGCTTGTCTCTGCTCTAATTCATTCCAAAGGTTTTTTTTTTTATCGGGTTGAGGTTAGGACGGTGCAGGCCAGTCAAGTTCTTCCACACCAAACTCGCTTATCCATGTCTTTATGGACCTTTGCTTTGTGCACTGGTGTTTGAGAATGGCCTTTCCTGTTCCAACATGACTGTGCACCAGTGCACAAAGCAAGGTTCATATAAAAGCTTATATGATGTTAGTGACAACATGAGCTAATAATTAAATAAGCTAATTCGGCCTATTCACTCAACCCCAATAATGGATAATTTTCCTATGACGGGGTGCCACTAACTGTTTTGTGTCTCATATATTACCCAGGAAATCAAATCCGTATGGATTTATTTAAGCTTTAAATAATAATAATCACGATTTCCAGATTATTATTTTTTTGTTCTTTCTTATATGTTTGCAACCTTTTGCAGGTTTTCTGGTGAACTGTTTCAAATAGTGTCATGTACACCCCTATCTTTATCTGTCTAGTTGAACAAGGTGAAGAGTGTGTTTTTGAACCTTTGTGTTCAGCCCTGAACCTGAGGTGGTGAGACACTTTCTCTAACCTCCTGTTTTATTATTATTTTAACATTTGTTAGAGGAATATTTGTACATTTCTTAGTAATTGATGTTGGCGAAGGTCATCGAGAGTGTGTTTGAATTGGCCCGGTTGTGATGTGATGTTGAATCCTTAGCCATGGTGACTGTGTGCGTTAGGCCCACCACCAGTCCTCAGCCTTCACACGGTCATAAAACACCAGCTTAATTGTTTTTTCGGCTCGCTTTTTTGCAAACTGCAAGAGTGTTCACATGGATTAGTGTGTCCCTAGCTGTCTCACGGCTGACCAAATTAGATCTGGGACTGAGATCCAGCCCTTAATTACAGAAGAGGACAGAACTGGAAGCTAATGCACTACACACTGTTGATACACAAAGCAGAGTTGATGTACAAAACTAGTTTTAAACAATGGTGCCTTCGGGACTGCTGCTTAACCTGCTGCTTTAGTACATGATTAGAAGTCTATGGGAATATCTAATCTAATGTCTAATAATGTTCATTTTGCACGATATTCTGGCAAAAGAAAAAAAGGTTTTTATATGGTCATGAATTAAACCAATTACAACTTTATACTTGGGTATGTTCTGATATTTCTTGTATTTTGTATGGGAAATTTCCAGGGATTGTATTTAACTATGAATTATGTAGTTGTATCAAGAAATGAACCTCTTAATATGCGGGGTAACGAGTCTTATGACTTCTATGAATAAAATAATCCACTGACCTGATGATACCAGGTAGCAATTCAAAACCCTTTCCCATTGGATTTGCGGTAAATCCATGGTACATCAACCTCCATCTTTTCTCTCCACTTTAGTAGCTACTATATTAAGTTGCTACATCTTCCTAAGTTCCTAACTGTATAATAATATATTATGTAATATAGCCATGGCCAACGGTTTTGAGAGTGGCACAAATATTAATAAAGAAATATTAATGACACAAATGACGCTACCATCAGCCCTGCGTCATGCCAACAGTAAAGCATCCCCAGACCTAGGGGTGGGCGGTATACCGGTATACACGGTTAACCGGTAGAAATTTGTCAACCGGTAGAGATTTTGGTCTATCG
>JAQMYK010000035.1:26176613-26198685 GCA_030014345.1 Clarias buthupogon | reverse complement strand
GAAAAACCGTTGGCTCAGTTGTGATGACGTGACGCTCGGTGTCAAAACAAGAAGCGCATGCATGATACATGATACTCAGTTCTCGTTAACCAAGACAACGCTCGTTTTTCAAGTCAGAATTTATTAAAAATCTTTGCTCGTCTTGCGGAACACTCCGCGTTACTCGTAATCCAAGGTTCCACTGTATAGTTTATCCTGATTTATTCATGATAAATTTGAGTAGTTTGTCCTAATTTCATATATATATTTCCTAATACTTATATATATAATATGTGTGTGTGTCTGTGTGTGTATGTGTGTGTGTCTGTGTATGTGTGTGTGTCTGTGTATGTGTGTGTGTCTGTGTATATATGTGTGTGTGTATGTGTGTGTAGGTCTATATAGATAGATACATAGACCAGCATATATGCACCAGGATTAACTAAGATATAACATCATGTATACACAATGGGTTTAACTTAACTAGACCAGAATATACACAACAGGATACCAGCATATACCCCAAGGGATTACCTAATCTAGACCAGCATATATAAACCAGGATTAACGACTATAGCCCAGAGTATACACACCAGAGTTAACTAAGCATGTACACCAGCATGTACACACCAGAATCAACCAATCTAGACAGGAATATACACAAGGGATTATACAATCTTGAACAGCATATTCACACCCGGATTAACTAATCTAGCTCAGAATTTATATAACAGGATTAAATAAACTGGACTAGAATATACACAACAGACTACCATCATATAAACTGAGGGATTATCTAATCTAGACCAGCATATATATAGCAGTATTAACTAAGATACACAATCATGTACACACCAGGATTAACAAGTCTAGACCAGAACAACAGGATTAACAAATCTAGACCAGAACAACAGGGTTAACTAAAATAGACCAGAATATACACACCAGGATAAACAAATATAGATTGGCATATACACACCAGTATTAACTAATCTGGCCCAGGATTTATACAATGGGATTAACTAAACTGGACTAAACTGCTTTACAACAGAATACCATTTTGTACACAAAGGATTATCTAATATAGACCAGCATATACACCAGATTTAATGTATATAGAGTGGCATATACACACCAGGATTAACTAATCTACCCAGAATTTATACAATGGGATTAACTAAACAGGACCAGATTATGCACAACAAGATACCAGCATATAACAAAGGGATTATCTAATCTGAACCAGCATATACAGATGAAGATGAACTAATCTACTAAACTACTCTTTTTTTTTGTGTGTGTGTGTGTGTGTGTGTGTGTGTGTGTGTGTGTGTGTGTGTGTGTGTGTGTGTGTGTGTGTGTGTTTTTTTTCCCCATATAAAGACTCGAAGCAGCATATATGTAAATGTGAGGGAGCGGAGTGTACGAGTGAGGGCTTTTGCGTAGGAGAGCAGTGTTTCTCCTCCGTCACCGTCACTAACGGAATCCTGCAGCACCGTAAAGCCTGTTTCTCTGCTTCTCAGAAGGGCGGGGCTAACTGCGACACACCCAACTCACCAGATAGCATCATTAGCTGTTGCACAGGACACCTGTGTAACGCCAACATTACAGTGGAGCCCCCTAATAGAGGCAAGTAGTGCAAGCTTTACTAATTCAGTTCATTTGGAAATCAATCATCACTGCACATTGAGGTGTGCTGTTATAGGAAAATAATCAACAATGAGGAGTTGCTTTTCCTATTCTGAAGTTTCGTTCACTGACTCAATCACTACAACATATCAAGTACCATATATATATATATTGTTATATCGAAAGAATCAACGGCTTCTGACCAATCAGAATCGAGCAAGTAACAGGTCAGGTTTTAATGTAAATTCACGTGTATTCTTTGCTAACCTGCACATCTGTTTTTTCTTCTTCTGATCCTCCCTTTAAACAGACACAGAGGCGAAACTGCTTCCGAAAGAGCACGAATGTGTGTGTGAGGGCCGTTCCTGTGTGAGCGGTGGGCGATGTAGGGGGCAGCAGTGTTTCTCGTCTTTGACCGTGAGCGACGGAGTTCTCGTCCATCAAAAGGGCTGCTTCACCGTGTACGAGCAGGGTCGCATGACCTGCAAAACCCCGCCCTCACCTGACCAGATCGTCGAGTGCTGCCAGGCTCACCTGTGTAATATGAACCTCAGCGTGGCTCTGCCTGTCAGAGGTAAACAGATGGCAGATGGCATCATGCAAAGTGAACGATTGCTTTCCAGACCACATGGACATCCTTGCACATGCTGAACAATGCATACTGTACCATGTGCAGGGATGTCCATGATTTCCATAAGAAAGAACCATTTTATATCAGACTCAACACACAACACCTGCTACCTGTTATCACCTAAATAAGCACGGGCTCCCTGTTCAGTCTGGGTCCTCTCGGGGGTTTTTCTTATCGCCTTCTCAGGGAGGTTTTCCTTGCCGCCGTCGCCCTCGGACAATCTGATCATTTTGATTTATACAGATTTCCTTACACATTTCAAAGTCATTTCCCGAATTTCCTTTGATTCTATAAAGCTGCTTTGCGACAATGGCTATTGTTAAAAGCGCTATAAAAATAAATCTGAATTGAATTGAATTTCTAAAGGATTTAATGCTGAGAATGGAGGAAAACCTTATTGTTGGACACACTGGATTTTGGCACAAAATAACATTTCTTCATTCAAGAGGTCAATTTGTACAATAGGTCTAAGCAAGATGCTAACTAGCCCCCCTCCCCCTCAAAACACACGCACACATTTCCTCCAGGTGCTCTGATTTCCTCCCACGGTCCAGAGATATGCAGATTAGGGTAACCGGTGTTCCCGTAGTGTGGAAGTAAGTGTGTATGTGTGTGTGTAATGCGATGGATTGTCCTCCTGTCCAGGGTGTACCCCATCTTTTCCCCTTTCAGTCTCCTGGGATAGGCTCCAGGCCCCCCACGACCCTGTATACAGGATATAGTCGGTATAGATGATGATGATTAGACAACGATGAGAACATGTGATTGTGCTCTTATTACACTTTCAAACAAAAACGGCATCATTTTAATTCTTGTAAGCATGCACCGCGTGTCTCCTCTAACCTTCACACACACACACACACACACACACACGCTGCTCTTTTTATTAGCGCCACTCAGAACAAAGGCACGGTCAGTAAAACCCTTTTGTTGTGTTATTAAAGCCTGGCGTCCTCATCGAGGATCAGGAGCGGTGCAGCAGGTGCTGGGGCGTGATTCTGCAAAAATCCTGGATTACAGGCCCTGAATGCCCTTCACCTCTACTCTCTCCTCTCGCATGAGCTCCTATGTGAGCTGAGATTCAAGCGGCGACTATCCGATCCCGGTTGCCCGATGAGAAGCCTGTACAGTACTGTACTGGGCTTCGTTTAGTTGAGGCTCAGAAAGCCAAGGGTTCGCTCAGCACAGCAGGACATGAAATTATCTACCATTATCACTCCTCTGAATTCGGTCTTTTCAGACTCGTACATGTTTCAGCTTTACTGTCGCACAATAAAAACAGTCCTGCTGTGAAAGGGAAGCTCCTGGACAGCAGTTTTTCGCTTCAGCGATTGGCTTCTTCCGCTTTTGTCCTTGTGGAAACATGAAGGAAATGAGTCACGATATCTGCCTGCCTGCCTGCCTGCCTGCCTTCAAGGAGCCTGTGAAATTTGTGCTAGCGGTAGATCGAATGGATTTTTCCATCGAACGAGTCTTGGATTTGCATTAAATGAAAACTGTTGATTTTCTAATCAAATGATTCAACGTTAAAATTTTATCGTGAACTGAAATCCTTAACTGTCTTACGTACAAGTCTTTATCAATAACGCTTATCCTATATACAGGGTCGCGAGGGGTCTCAAGCCTGTCCCAGGAGACTTTGGGAACAAGTTGGGGTATATCTGGACTGGAGGCCAATCTATTGCATGGTACACACATGCGCACTCGCACAAACCGGGCAAGTTGGGAACACCAACTGTCTTTTGACTGTGGGAGGAAACTTAAATACCCGAAGGAAACCCAATAAGCACAGGGACAGTTTCTACAACTGAACCCAGACACTGGAGGTGCGAAGCCACTATGTTTCCCTCATTTATCTTTAAGATTTATTATATTATACAAAATTCACTTTTTAGAATTGCCTTTTTTTTTGGACAGATCTCCAGTGTGCTTCCAAAGATGATAACATTTTCTTTTTATACTGGCCAAGGCTTCAACAATAGATTTCCCCCCTATTGTGACCTCATATAACAAGTTACCCTCCTCCAACTTTGCTGTTCTCTTGTAAGGCGTCGCTCATCGGCGTCTCATTTACAAAAACAGAGGCAGTTGAGTTATCTCTGAGGTAATTTAGCGAGAGCATTAACAGACGTACTGCGGAAGAGCTCTGAGACCTGTACTGGTAAATAAAGGGTGCCTTTAATGCATGATTGGGAATGACAGCAAAAACGTGACCAAAATTGTAACATTTAATATCACTTTCGGATCGAATAAGTACATACGTTTGAAAAATATTAAAAGAAAGTATCGGTTTTGTAGAACAGTTATTTAACATCAAGAAATAGTAATACTTTTCATAACGGCGTAGAAAGCATGTTTTAACAGACTTTACACAAATTAAAGTGTTTGTGATCTGAAACGTTGAAAATGAGAGTTTGTTTGCCTTTGTATATCTAATTATGCAAATTTAAACACTGAAATTAGTTCTAACTGCTATAATTTATGCACACAATCCAGCACACATTATTGAACCAGGAGCATGAAATGTGCACAAGTCAAGCTGAGAATCAATTAAAAAAAAAAGAAATGTTTTAAACACATTTACTCCCTCTGTGATATTAATCTCCGATATATAATATATTCGTATAACTCGATTCATACAGACGTTATACAACCCTTTCAATAATCATCTCTCAACACAAACATCATGTTAAGAAATTATTCTTCGTAGTTCTATACATGTGTTGGACAACTTTTAGATCGTGATCAGTTATAAAATACCCGTATAAACATGAGCGCATGACGCCCTAACATCCAAACAAGCAGGCGTCTGTGGTTGTCGGTACTCTGATCTCTTTAGGAAAACAGGTTTTACTGGAGGTTTTAAAAAAAAAAAAAATTTTATCTTCAGTTTCTTGACCTTTGAAATGCAGCTTATGACTGTCACACACAAGAAAGCACAGGAGACGAAGGATTTATCAGATGTCGGGATGGAAGAAAATTCTTTCTTGTCTCGACTCTTCATTCTTCTCCGAGGAATGAAAAGAGGAATTATGCGAGACAAATTATGTTGTCTTCTCAAATTGTAGGCGTGTACGTGTTGTGTGTGCCTGTCTGTTCATGCCTTATTCGGCATACATGTGTGTGTGTGTGTGTGTGAGAGAGAGAGCACGATTTTAATCAGGCTGCTGGATTTATCCCTGCATACTCTATGAATAAACGGAGTCTTGAGTGCAAGTGAGCAGAAAATGGCGTCTTTGTCTGGAGTGCAGCCCTCTTTCCTGCAGTCTCGCACGGGAGCGTGTGGGAGGTTCTGCTGTGTGAGGCTTCAGGCTGTGTTCTGTGGTTCAGGGGCACCATAAGCCCTTGCTCGGCCCACCTTTAGCCTGTGTTTAACCGGTTTTAACATCTCAGCCCACCTTCAACAATTCAACCCACTCTGTACCATCATGTCTGGTTTTAAGAGCATGTAGAAACCCAGAAGCATAAACGATCTTCCAACCAACTTCTAACACTCATCCGACTCGTCTGACTTACAGAGTCGGATCTCTGTAGCTCTTCCTTTCAACATGGTGATGCCTATAGTGCATACTTTCCGAGTTTCAATTTACGTTCAATAATTGAACGCATGATTTGTTTTATGGCAGATTTGAACAACTTTTAGCACCGAATCTGCTTTTTGTTACTTGTTCTAGACAGGTGCTGGATAACTGTGAAAAGACTGACCTTCGGCTGGCGTCACATGGTTCGGAGGAAACACGTGATAGTCTTCGGCCCTCCCGGCTGAGTGGTAGTGGTAGCCTTAATGTGGGAGCCCCCTAGTGACGGGGAGGAATTGGACACGACTAAATTAGGGAGAAAAATCGGGAAAAAATCCAAAAAAAAGAACAAAAGACTGACCTTAAACAGTAAAGGCATCACTTACTCATTGTCTATACCACTTTATTTATGTATATATACATACAGGGTCGCATGGGGGCCTGGAGCCTATACTTCATGCACACAGAGATGGTATTCGAACCTGGCCAGGAATCGAACCCTGACCTTGAAGGTGCAAGGCGCTAGACCACCATGCTGCCTTCATTACTTAATTAATTACATTATGTAGATTAAAATAAAGAAATGGGAACAAACCACCCAGAATTCAGCATCACCAGTATACTAATCACCGGACTGATCTTCTGTCATCATCTGCACCAGTTTTTTACTGGTTCATCCCTTAAGTTAGTTTATGGTTTAAAGGTCATTGTGTGGGCTAACAAACAAAAAAAACATTCCTAGTCAGAGTAGGAGTAAGAGTAGGAGATATCTTAATTATTTGTAGGCTTTTAGTGTTATAAGGGGTGTTGTAGTAGATAACAACTCGGACCTGATTTTACACACGAAACACATTAAACGTTAAAACGGAATTCTGTTTTATTTGTTGTAGTCTGTTCTGACAAAATGCTGTTACGTGAGATAAGAAAGCACGTTGTCTCAGCAGTGCTGGGTAAGATGCTTATTAAAAATGTCGTTAGTTAAGCTGTAATTAACATTCCAAAGCAACATCTCAGAAATACTAATTTCTAAAAAAAAAAACTGTTTCATACAGCGGCGGCACGGTGCCTTAGTGGTTAGCATCGTCGCTGGTCTGAGTGCATGAAGTTTCGTGTTCTCTCCGTGCTTGGAGGGTTTCCTCTGGTCACCACAGTCTAAAGACATGCAGTTTAGGCTAAATGGCGCTCCCAAATTGCCTGTAATGTGTGAAATGTGTGCGTGAGTGTGAGTATGTGTGTGTGCTCTGTGATGGATTGGCCCCCTCCAGTGTGTACCCCACCTCATGCCTGGGATAAGCTCCAGGCCCCCCGCAACACTGCATTCAGGATAAAGCGGTATAGACGATGAGTGAGTGAGAGCTTTATGCAAGTGATTTGATCTGTTTCAACAAACCTAAATGTAAAAGTTAATTTATCAAATAGTACGTTGATTAGACTAGGTTAGAATGTCAGCATCGAAGCACGTATTGGGGTTAAATAAATGCATGCAGATTAAAATGAATCACATGAATCTTCTCATAAGTGTTTGTTTTGTTGCAATCGGACTTCTTGCCGGTTCCGAACCCACATTTGAACATTTGAACATTTCAGTCCTAATCTGATCCTGTTCTTTTCCATCCAAAGTGCTTTTCTGTCTTTCTGAAAAACTTGACTCAGCCCACACCGAGCCTAACTTTAGAACCCCCTTTTCAACCTACTTCTAGCTTCGGTTTGACTCTCGGTAAACCATCACAAAGCTCTGAATTTTTCTGTGGCTTCTGTTCAGCTATTTCAGCCCCAACTCGAACCCAGACTGTGCTTTGATTCTGTCCCCCGTTAGCTCGATCAGCCCACTGTCCGTTTGCGGACCACCTCAAGTTAGGGCTCCTCCACTGTGTGGGTTCCTCAGAGCAGGACAGAGCTGTATTTGTATGTGTGTGTGTGTGTGCTGTACTGTAAGCTATGGTGTGTGTGTGTGTGTGTGGTCCAGGCAGTTTGGGTGCAGTGTGGGCTTCAGCATACCTAATTATTATAGCCTCTCCCAGCAAAAGCCCAGTCTTAACTGCAGCTTGTGTGTGTGTGTGTGTGTGTGTGTGTGTATCCTCAGGCAACCGAGCACACCTGGGTAAATGAAGTTAAAAGTCTCTTTGTGTCAAAAACGAGTATAAAGAATTCACGAGCAGTTGAACTTACTTGACCCGAGTCAATAATTACATCTCTGCACCCTTTCTACTATATACGATGATTCAATTGCGACAAGTGTTCAAGCCTTTTTAGTGTCACTAAGGATAATGAATCTGTAAAACAAAATACCCTTGTGCTTAATAGTGTCTCTTTCTCTCTCACAGTGGTGGAGGGCCCTAACTATAGTGTAACAACGCTGGCCATCGTTATCGTGGCTCCAGTCATTGTTCTCATTATCCTTTCGACGGTGGCCATCTTGATTTTCCGCCGGATCCACCGTAACCAGATGGAGCGGCTGACGGCCCGAGATGCCGAGTACGGCACTATCGACGGACTCATCGCCTCCAATGTCGGCGAAAGCACACTCGCGGTGAGACTTATTCTGATGCTTAATATTGCAGCGCATTTGCTTCATGTCAAAAATGGGCTTGTGTGGTTTATTTAAACATGTTGTCGGTGATGCATGTTGTCGGCATGATTTGTCAATTGCCTCCAAATCTCTTGAGGATTTCTATACATCTTTCTAGATTATTTGCTGTTCTCAATTTTTATCAAAATTCTTCAAAAGGAAACTACAGGAAAAAAATGACCATCAAAACATTAATTGTAATTTAGTGTTCAGAAATTTAATTATCTAATATTTTCAGCGTTAAAATGCCATATTTATAAGTAATGTAAAATATCTTGGCCATTCAGAGATTTAAAAATATATATACTCTTTTAGCCATGGTACAGGACAATGTTTTTACTTCTATTATGAATTATAGTGAAATTGAAACAAATTTCTGTCTTTAAATTTTAAGCAAAAACATTCATGTGAAAAAGGGGTAATTATAAAAATAAAAAAAAAAACAAAAAAAAAACAGTGTTTGCGTTCAGTCTTACTTTTGTAAAACATGCAGATAAATCTAAGTGATGCCTGTGTGCTGTGTGATGGATTGACCACCCCGATCGGGCTGTACCCCACCTTGTGCCCCAAGTCCACTGGGATAGGATGAGGGACCGAGTGAGAGGGATAAAACTGTAATTTAAATAAATAACATCTTCCCCAGCAATCCATGCTCCTCACTGAGAGCTCCTTTCCTGGCTCCTGGTGTTTATTTGCTCAAGTCAATGCAGTTGTCCTTTCCGAAAACGTCCCGCAAATCTCTCCTCTGGTTCATTAATCGCCCCCTCAGTCGAGCGAGCCGGGGCATTTAGCCCACTCCCCCAGCAGTCTCTGACAGCATTGCGGGGTGTGTTTGCTGAGTTGCTGGAGTTTGGATCTTTTTCAAGTCGTATTCACAGAGTCTCGTGGAGCTCTTGGCAACCAGGGCTGAACAATGCGGCGGCTGAATGTTGGCCTGAGCATAATTAAAAAGTACTTTCCAGTGCTCGGAGAGAGAGCCAGAAATCGTATTAAATGATAACAGTTGAAGAGGCCTGTGTAGAAACACATGTGCAGCATCTTTTGGTTGTCTTGGGGTCAAAGAATGGATAAAACACACCATACAACCACAGAGCTTCTACATCCATCGTCCCTCTCAGGACTACCAAGCCTAGATCGCTATTTAAAGCTGCAGGGGTTTAAGTTTGTGCTCACACGCATGCATTCCCCTGCTCTCTAAATTCTCATCATCAGACAGATGTGTTTATCTCTGGTTGCTGCTTTGGATTACATCCTCTTCATTCCCGCCTCAGTCTCTCTCTCTCTCTCTCTCTCTCTCTCTCTCTCTCTCTCTCTCTCTCTCTCTTTTTTTAATAGCATGTCATGCTGATAGAAGTCCATGTTCTGCTTGGTTGCTCAATGTCTCCATCTGGTGTTGTTAGGACTCTGCATTACAAACAAGGCCAGGGAAAGAGACACTCTGGGTTTAAACGGAGTCTGGAAGGAGGATTAGAAATGGGATAAGTGCTGGCACTAGTCAGCTTCTAATTGTGGAAAGTCAATCTCTCAGTGAGATTTCTTTTATTTTTTCCAACAGCAAAACAGATTGGCTGTGTTCTGGCCTAAACAATTGAGGCTTTAGTGGGTGTATTTGCACTGTAGTAAAAATGGCTTTATAATGAATTTTTGAAATTTCAAAAGTATTAAAATTATAATAATTTGACAGTTGATTTTAGTTTTTTTTTTTATACAAAATTATAAATTTTAATATAGTCATCTCGGATACTATTTCTACTTTATTTACTGATTAATTCCTATTAATTACAGAACATGTAATCTAATAAGACACTATTTCAAGAGAATATTTGCAAATATTTACAAGCTCTTCTCATTTTGGAAAGCTTCTGTTATTTTAAAATATTCTGCCTAACATACTGACTTTCTAATGTTCTGGCCCAATGTTCTCATTGTGGGTTTCAGGGACCTCACTGTCTCTGTGTCTCTTTATTTCATTTTATTTATTTATTATAGATCGATTTCTTTATATTGGTAGAAATCACAACATAAACCATACTATTAGTTATTTTAAATAAATAAATAAATAAATAAATAAATAAATAAATAAATAATAATAGTAACAATAGTAGTAGTACTTTTTTTTTCTGTTTCTACTCAAGTAAATTCTTGTTTATGTAAATCCTGTTTTTATGTTACCAGACAGCCACAAAAGAAAGAATGTTAGTTTTTCTTTTCATATGCGTGTAACCAATAAATTCAAAGTTTAAATACCGTGCAAAATTTTTAAGGTGCATTAATGATATCAAAATGATCAATTAGTCATCTGTTTTTGGGAAATTTAAAACGTGTACTATTTTCATTCATTTATTCAATCTTACAGTTTTAACAGTTAAACGTATTCCTGAATGCAATTGTTTGGGAACCACATTCGTGTTTTGGGGTGTAACCTTAGATAAGGCACACAAGCTTTCACTTCCATGTATACACACATAAGAAAGTTTAAATACAGTGTGTCAATGAGCTTTTTAGAAGAAGCCCTGGATTAAATACTCACCGCACGGTCGGTTGTTAACGTCGTCAGTCAAGAACATCTTATGGTCATTGTTTCTTGGCCACGGTAAAAAAAGCAAATATTCCTAATGCTTTAGCAAAGGCTGAAGGTCTATAATGTGAGAATATGCATTACATCCCTAAACACAAACTAAAGCCCTGACCCTATAACTAGTGTACACTTCTATTGATTGTCCACCAGAGGGCTGCCATATTCTTATGCATTACAGACTGACTGTCTAGCCATTCACCTGACTCAGCATTAATATTATTTATAACTCTCTCTCTGTCTGTGTGTGTCTGTGCAGGATCTGTTAGACCACTCATGCACATCAGGGAGCGGTTCAGGACTGCCTTTCCTGGTACAGAGAACAGTCGCCAGACAGATTACACTGAACGAGTGTGTGGGTGTGTATCTAATCCGTCTCCTCTTCTCCTTAGAAAATGTCTCGTTTTGTGCATCTGTGTGTTTTTTTTCCCAAGGACACACACACATCTGTTGTTAGAATCTCTAAAGAGGGCAGTCACTGCGTTTTTTTTTATTTTTATTTTTTCTAAATTTTAAGAATACTTTTTTTCCCCCTCCCTTCGAGAATGAAAGACAGATGTGGGGTGTGTGGGTACTGATTAGATGAATGCGTTTAATCCGCCGTGTCTGTTTGATTCTCTGAGGCAGTAAATATCAAAGTCTTGGTGTTAATCTGTAAAAAAAAAAAAAAAAAAAAAAGGCTGTTTTTGCCAGACTTCCTCCAAACGCCTGTGATGCTACATGCCTTTTAAGTCCACCGACATGGTTAGTTAAAGAGAAGAAGGCCTGAGCGTTTTACTGATAAAGACTGCCTGCTGTTAAATGTATGACAAAACTGATCTGAAGATTTAACAAACTGTTTTATAAGTAATTTTATACAAAGTTACAGTTTGCTAACTTTGTATTCAGAAATGTGTGTACAGCCTAAAAACAGTTGGCTAAAGGCAGGCTTTTATATAACAGATAAGAAAGTTGGTAATTCAGTGAAGTCTGGCTTCAAGTCACTTGAATAAAGGTAATTTCTGTCAGGAGCTCAATATTTTGAACTATGGTCCAGGAACAAGTCCGGTCCCCGGTGGGTTGTCAAGTGGAAATACAGCTAAAGTTCCTGACTTCCTATAAAACGTTTCCCCTGGAGGAAATGCACATACTGAAGCACATCCCTTCTGGCTGCAGTACTTATAGTAATGATCTCAAAATGTGTGTGTGGTCTCTCAGGGAAAGGCCGTTATGGAGAGGTGTGGAGAGGTCAGTGGCAGGGTGAGAACGTAGCTGTGAAAATCTTCTCCTCTCGAGATGAGAAGTCTTGGTTCCGTGAGACCGAGATTTACAACACGGTGCTGCTGAGGCATGAGAACATCCTGGGTATGTCCATCTGTTCGGTCCAGCTGTCCATATTGTGCTTAAATACAAGATGATTAAAGGTATACACATGTTCATAGTGTGAATGTAATCTAAATTGTTTTGTTTCTTTCTTTATCCATATCTTACAGGCTTTATTGCATCTGATATGACCTCCCGTAACTCTAGCACTCAACTATGGCTGATCACACATTACCACGAGATGGGCTCGCTGTATGACTATCTGCAGCTGAGCACGCTGGATGCCCCGGCCTGCCTGAGGATGGCGCTGTCCATTGCCAGCGGCCTGGCGCACCTGCATGTAGAGATCTTTGGCACACAGGGCAAGCCAGCCATAGCTCACCGAGACCTGAAGAGCAAGAATATTTTAGTGAATAAGAACGGCCAGTGTTGCATCGCTGACCTTGGTAAGGACACGCCTGAGGCTAACTAATTCGCAAAAAAATATTACAGAAATGGTTTTGGCCATTTGTTATTTATTAAGCAGCGAGTCTTTTATTACTACTAGTGCTAATAATACTAATACTAATACGAATAATAATGATGATGATGACGATGATACATTTTATTTGTTTTGGGTTCTTTTGTATCCATTAAAAAACATACTTTAGGTAACAAGCAATAAAAGACAAAATAGGAAAATGCAAACGTTCATTAATCTGAGAAAATTTAGCTTTACTCCAGTGCATGGAAGGAAAAAGCACATGGTCAGATAGTCATCTTTAATAGGCAACTTTGATAAACTCTGTAATTTCATGGTCACATTTTGACTGTTATTAGTTAAGTGTTTTTTTCCTCTTCTCAATTCATTACGAACATTTGCCATTCTGACCTGCTAATAATAGTGACCCGCATTATATCTCCACAAACCAAGAGCACTTATTCAAAAAAAACTATACTCACTATAATGTTGTGAGGCTCTTCCAGCTCAGCAGAACACCGGGTGGCCATTAGGCTCCAAAAATTCGGCCCAGCTTCATGCGGAAGCCTTAATAAAAAATCCATTAAAGTATACACCATGCTGTGAATACTGGGAAACTTTGCCTTGCTGAGGTCAGAGCTGGGATGGAAGCGTTTTGAGAATTTTTTGGTAAACAACTTTTTCGTAAGCACCTTCGAGCATGTGAAAGAAACAAGACGGATTACGCATCAGGACAGGTTTATTTTTGCCATTATTGGTTATGGACAAACAGAATTAGAAAATCGGGTGTTATGTGTGGACTTGAGTTAATGTAATGTTTTTCTAAAAGTGCTCATTGTAGTTTATAGATTTTTCCATTCCATTTCTGGATTTTAGTATTGTATTGTTATAAGTCCACAAGGGGGCAATGTGTATTATTTCAAAGATGATTTTCTTTTTCTCATCATCAAATGCTCTGACTATTATTTTAAATATAGAATGACTATGAAATAATTTGATATAAACATGCATATCATAATATCATGCCGCACAATGGTATTTAAATGTTAATCTGGAATTTATGTTTATCTGTTTTTTGACATTCAAGGCCTGGCTGTGATGCATTACCAGGACACAAATGAGCTGGATGTGGGGAACAACCCTAAAGTGGGCACCAAACGGTACATGGCCCCCGAGGTGCTGGATGACTCCATTCAGGTGGACTGCTTCGAGTCATACAAACGAGTGGACATCTGGGCTTTCGGCCTCGTGCTGTGGGAAATCGCCAGACGCACAGTCAGCAACGGTCAGTCAGTTTTTACCTCCACTGATGCCTTCTGTCTGCTCGAGCAAATCGTTTTTGGTTCATGCCTTTAGCCATTTTAGCAAAACAGAAATGAGCATTTCTCTCATCATCTTAAAGCAACTATAGACACACTATATGGACAAAAGTATTTGGCCAAACCTGCAATGACATTGTATCCAAACACATATACTTCAGTATGGAGATGGTCCCCCTTTTGCAGCTATACCAGCTTCCACTCGTCTTGAAGGTCGGTCCACAAGATTTTGGAGTGTTTCTGTGGGAACTCATGCCCATTCCTTCTGTAGAACATTTATGAGGTCAGGCACTGATGTTGGACGAGAAGGCCTGGCTCGCCATCTCCGTTCCAGTTCATCTCGAAGGTGCTCGGTGAGGTTAAGGTCAGAGCCTTGTACGGGTCAGTCAAGTTCTTCCACACCGAACTTTATAGTCCTTTATTCATGGCTTTATAGTCATGAATTTATCGTTTTTTGCACTGCGGCACACAGTGCATGTTGGAAAAGAAAAGGGCCTTCCTCAAACTGTTGCAAAGTTGGATGTCTAGCATTGTCAGAGATCTCCTGGTATGATGAAGCATTAAGATTGGGCATAAGGGGCCTGATTGAAACACCTAATTTCAATAATTAACAGGTTTAGCCAAGTATAATTGTCCATATGGTGTATAAGTACCCAATTGGCTATCATGAGCAAGTCTGAGAGCAGTACTTATTGTACCTCCCCCCCGCCCCTTTAAACACATAATATGAATAACATAGTCTTCAATGTTAACACTAGCCAACAAGCCAAGTCATGTACGGGAACCTGGATTTCTGACATGATTTTTATCTCGTAACCCTAAACGTTGAGAATCTTTACTGCTAACACTAGTTAATTACTTGACATGAGTTAATCTGCCAGGATTTTTAAAATGTCATTAATTGTAATACTCATCAATTTTAACATTGATAAAAATGAGCTGACCTAATCCATAATGAAACATATATTTTTTACTGTTAGCACTAGTTGACTAGACAGGTTTTCTGGCAGAATTTCTGGCACTAGCAACATCAGTTAAGTTGCTAGTGATGTCTATCGTCCAGTGGTTCTAAAACCACACCATCATAGATAACTTTGGATGACTGCAACCAGGCTTTTTTTTAAGCAATCTATTATTTTTGGTCAATTTCTTTTTCAGCTAGTCATTAGTGAATTACGGTTCCCCTGTGGGGACAAACCAAAACAGGTGGATGATGTTTATTGTGAAAAATCACAGGCTACAATTTTCTCCTTTATAGGCTTAAACAGGCAATTATATTTTCTCTAAAGAGGATAATCTGTTCCACAAATACTTTTTGGCTAAATACATTTCTTTGATCCCTGGGCCATAGTTTGTACAAAGAAATAAAACCGTTGGAATGGTTTGTGCAAAATTAGTAAAATGTGCAGTGTGCGACGACCTTAAAATGTTACGCTGAGATATTTAATCAAAGTATTTATGGAGGTCATGCTAAGCTAAGAATGCAAAGTATGCTTAAGTAGAAGTTCGGAATGAACTTGAGTACTTCTAGGGATGAACATTGAGTTGAATATTAATGTTCAAATGAAGCTGGAGGACTTGTGTTCACCAGTGGTATTCTGAGATTTAAGATTTTTTCTTTAGGCTCAGCAGAAGCAGGGACTCCAAGAAAGAAACTGAGAGTCTTGATCAGAAATGTCCCTGTTGGGTGTCTGTGGACTGACACAGAGACTGACGGTGGGAATGTAGGAGTACTGTATCAGCATGATTTTCTAGTGCTATTAATGACTGAGCCTGAAGACATATTGTAGATGAGTCATTTAACTGTCGTGCCATCAGTAGTGTTTGAGTGCAGCGTCTGAAATGGATGCCGGTTTCTCTCCTGTGCGTAGCTTTCCCTTGCTATTTATAGTCTTTAAGCAGTAAAGCTTGACCCAGGGCACATTTTCCATCGCATAATCCACCTGCATACCGCACAGATTAGACAACTTATCCCAATTCAGCTTTGATTATTACCCAACACCTTATTTTGGAAATTTTCATCATAAACGTAATAATTGGAAATGAAAATATAAAATTTTCACTGTTGTAAACTTAAATGAAATAATGTATTTAATTTGACTATGCAGGTATTGTAGAAGACTACAAACCGCCCTTCCATGATGTAGTGCCTAGTGACCCCAGCTTCGAGGACATGAAAAAGGTGGTGTGTATAGACCAGCAAAGACCCAACATTCCCAACAGATGGTTCTCAGATTCTGTAAGTATATATTTTTGAGTCCTTTATTGTTTTTCCTCATTTTAATGTCCTAATCATAAAGCAGTATGTTATACCTGTACGTCAGTAAAACATGGATGTTCATATGTACAACCTTGATGATCATGTTTTCGATTCATGTCACCCTGATACATTTATAAAAATGAACCATGGGTTTTGAACATTTTGAACATTATGTTGCATATTACAGTTTCTGGATAAAAGCCTTAATGTTAAGAGATGTAAAATTGCATAATAGAGCTATAACCAGCAAGTACATGCCATTAAATGAAATATTTACAGATGTATTTACAGCGGAAACCTTATTTCAGCCTCACTCTGCTTGCTGTAAATGATTCTTGATTCACTTCATCATTAGATTTCTTATATTTTCTCTGTTTGTTTTTTTGTTTTTTGTTTTTTTTATAGACTTTAACATCCATCGCCAAACTCATGAAAGAGTGTTGGTACCAGAACCCTTCGGCGAGGCTCACGGCTTTGCGCATCAAAAAGACTTTGACAAAAATCGACAACTCTTTGGACAAAATCAAAGCGGACATTTGAACTCTTTTCATATGGAATATCCTTAAAGGCCTTTATAAACTCCAGCGGATGACTCGTCTGGAGATCCAGGAAATAAAAAATAAAAAAAAAACATAAAGGGACCTCACGGACACAGTGCTCTCTTTGAGGCACAATGTATTTATTTTAAAACGTACAGTGGGACACGTTTTGGCATCCAAAGATGGCACAGAGGGCATTTAAAAAGACTGCAGATATATGTGACCTAGCTTTCACAGAGACTGTTATTGTAGCAAGACCTGGAAAGGAGAAAGTCGCTTTAGATCTCCAGTTTACTTCTAACGCAGCTTTGAGTTTTAGAAATGTCTGGAAAAGACGTCTTTCTTTTAGCAATATTGTCCGTGCTTCTTTTTGATTAATTGCACTGGCAGTCGCTGGCATTCCTTACTTGCACTGTTATGGAAGAATTTGGAGAGGAAAAGATGACAATTTGCCAAAAAAAGGCTGTATTTTATATTCCACTAGCATCATATCCTTATCCATTATCAACCACAGAGATAACGCAAGCAACTTTTAGTTTTATGTTACAGTTGTTTTTTGTTGTTTTTGTTTACTTTTGCACTGCCGTTTACAGTATAAGGGGAAAAAAAGTGCATCTCTGCCTTCTTTCATGTCACTCGAGCTGTAATTTATTTAAGTTTTTGAACCATACAATAGCCACTCTGTTACTGTTTTGCCTGAGATGTTTGTGTAACTGATATTTTTTTTGTATTATTAAGCATTTAGCTATTTCCCTTTTGTTTGTTTCATAAGCTTTATGGACTATAGATGCTAAAGTAAATAAAAAAGATTCTTAACTACAAAAATATTAGGCAATGCCTGTAAACTGTTTATAATTTAAAATAGGTGCACTGACCACACAGCTTAAGTAAAAAAACAAAAAATGTCGGGTTGTTAATATTTCCTATTTAAATGTATGATTTTACTGTAGTAATTAAGGCAGTATAGATCTCACCCTAAACAATTATTACGATGTATTGACTAGCAGATTTCATCCTAAAACAGTTTGACTGTTTGGACCATTTTGCCTAATTCTTGTAAGAAACAGAGCTACAAATCTCATAATTGGTATTAAATGCATCATAGATTAGTGTTATTGGATCATAAAATGAGAATGAATCAGAATTCAATATGCAAATGTCATCTGTTATTACACTAGTTTATCAGGGAAAGTGGATAACTGTATGTGTGTGTGTGTAGCTTTGGAGGCATTTCCGAGTTCCACATTTGTACAATTTGGATTTCTTTAGGGGGAAAGTGTAGTACTTCTGCCATTATTTGGTCTTTCTATTTTCTAATGCCATTATTGTAGTATTGTCATTTTATGTAATCAGTTTTTTATTGTAGAAAAACATTCAGTCTTTTTTGTGACTTTAACAAATAGATCTTCAATCAAGATTTTAAGCAACTTTTTATGCCTTCTGAACAAACAATCAAATATAATGCACACTCCACATTGACTACGCCAACCATATTATTGATGCAAACTTAAGTGTGTCAAAATATGAGATAAAAAATTAATACACTCTGTTTGAAATTAGTTGTGCTTTTTGGCAAAATTAAGGTTTTTCCATGTTAAAAAAAAAAAAAAAATACAGCCAAATATGTCAAACATTGCATTCCTTTGCATGAATTTATCATCAAAACTTTTTGTACTGAGAGGAAAAAGAGGAGATGGACAAGATAACATTTTATCTGTTAAATGTGAGTTGCTGTTTATGGGAAGTGATAAAGCCATTTCATAGATTAAGTAAATTTTGAGATGTACAGGCGTATTATTAAATATTAAAATCAATTATCAAAAAGCAAAGTTTATTTTATTGACCAGAGGCAGATTTTAGGCTTGCACTAGGACACACAGCTCCTGTGCCTGTTTTTTTACTGCAGTACCATTTCTTCATTTTTACTGAAAAAATATTTTTAGGTGTGAATAGGTTCTGAGAATTTTTTTTCGCTACTAAGTAAATGTCCTGCCAGTGTTTTGGACCGTTTTTGGCAGCAGTTCATCAGCTTTTCTTTTCCCAGCAAATTGTTTTTTTTAACAGATTTTTGGAAACACTTTTCTTCTCAAGTATTTCATGGTCTGTTGTAACCTTCAAGTAAATTCCCTCTTACTTTGGATGTGTTTAAATATCAGCTTTCATTTTCTGATATTTACGTTAAGACCATCCACCTTTTAGTTAGGCAAAAAATTGGAAAATATGGTCTTAAAGTACAGTACTGTGCAAAAATCTTGAGTCAGATCTTAATTATTCATATTTTGATTTCAAAGAGTCAGACCTTTTTGTATGTTAAATCTAGGCTGTATGCTTCCTGAAGGACTTTTTTGGCTCTCATTGTTTAGTTTTTGCTACACATTCAAGCATAAGAAAAACATCTAACTTGAGGTATGAACCAGTGAAAAACAGATGCAGATGATGACAGATGATCAGGCCGGTGATTAATATACTGGTGATGCTGAATGCTGATTGGTTGGAACAGACGAGAGGGGAAATGAAGTTGCCGCAGAGGTTATTAAATAAACAACCTAGTTTTAAATTGTATCTTTAGGCACTTTGCAGCCTGTCGCAATAAAACATTTGTTCTAATTTCTTTTATTATGAATGAGATGGGTTCAAGACTTTTGCACAGTAGCCAACTCTTAGTATTTAGTTGCAAATCTCGTACAGCGTCACGCCAGTGACCCACTGACATCACCAGACTTTTGCATTCTCCTTATGTGATGAGTTTCCACAATCATACTGCAAGATCTTTTCCGTTCCAGTTTCTCCTGTCTATCTCCTCTTCAAAAGGTGATATATGTGCCCAATTGGATAAAAGGCTGGTCATTGACTTGACTAATATAAAATCTCCCACGTTTTCGCCTGACAAAGTCCTTTGTTGTGTTGGTAGCGCAATTTGGGTCGTTTTGTTACCACATAATTGTTTCTCCCCAGACAAGGCAGGGCAGCAGTGGCTCAAATGATTAAGGCTATGGGTTACTGATTGGAAGGTTGGGGTTTCGACCCCTGCCACTATTCTGCTCTTGAGAAAGACCCGCTGTAACCTGGCTGACCCTGTGCTCTGACCCCAGCTTCCTAACTGGGGTATATGAAAAAAAAAATTCACTGTGCTGTAAGGTACATTTGACAAACAATTATATATTTTGGGCAGTGGTGGCTCAGTGTGTTACTTATCGGAAGGTCGGCGGTTCGAGCCCCAGCTCTGCCAGGTGGCCGCTCTTGAGGGGGCTGCTCCAAGATGCCGTATGATGGCTGACCCTGCGCTCTGACCTCAGGCAACTAACAAGAAGCTGGGATATGCGAAGAATAAAGAATTGCACTGTGCAGTAATGTATATGTGACGAATAATGGCTGAACTTACATTAAGTAAATTGTAAGACAATGTTTCTGTCGACGACTTTTGAAATTATTCTGTTACTATCATCATGAGTTCCATCATCAATAAAGATTAGTGAGTGTGTTCCAGAATCAGCCATGCAAGCCCAAACCATCACATCAGCTCCACCATGGTTAGGAGTCAATGTTGGTTCCAGAACTTTTGAAGCACATTTCTGTATTTCTTTGCGAATCTGGCTTTTAAATACTGTATCTACTATATCTTACCCCTGATTTGTGGTTTGCATCTTGTGGTATAAATTGCTATATTTCTGGAATTTAAGTTTACTTTGATTGACGGATTGGTATAACTTCACCCCTGCGCTGTTGACATCCTTGGTGATGTCACTGACTGTTGTTGTTGGGTTTTTGTTCACAGCGGTCTCAGTGAATCTGTTATCAACTGCCGTTGTTTTCCTTGGCTGACTGGTCAATGTCTGGCTGCTAGTACTCCAGTGTTTTCTTTCTTTTTTTTCAGGACATTCCAAATTGTTATATTGGCTATAGTCAATGCTTGTGCAATGGTTCTTATTGATTTGTTCTCCACTAGCTTGGTCTGCCACCAAAGCTGCCATGTTGTAAGTTGTCTAACACATTGAGATGTAAAAATTAAAAAGTGAAGGATGAGTTTTTGGTCTTTCATCTCATATTTATGTTATCATCTCAAACACAAATGTCTTCAGTGTATAGCAAAAACAACAGCAAAAATTTGTATATTTGAAATCTATAATAACATTAATAAACTAACTTTATTGAATCAAAATGCATTCACTAATTTTGGAAATCTTTTATAAGTATTTGAGTTGCAAGACGTTATACATCTGATCCCCCGGAAATGCATTTCAGCATAATAGACCCTGGGAGTCTTCAGTCTGAATAGAAACTGAGCTTAGTGAAGCAGATGATGGCAAGTACACTTGTATAAAGCTGGAGTGCTTTTAACATTGCTGCAAATGCACTGAAGATTTGGCTTAAATTAAATTGGAATATTTCATTGCAATTAAAAGACATCTGCGTTTTCAAAAATGTAGCCCGAGAGCCAGTGGTTTTGTTGTTTTTGATTTGTTTTTAAAACGCTTTTTAATCATCAGCACTATGCAGGCAGAAGCGAATACAGCAATGCCCTGTCCTAGAGTTGTTTGGCCGCTGGTCTTTGACACACTAGCGCTACCCTTGGCCTGATTCTCCCCAAATACATGTCACACACTGTGCCAAAGTTGGAGCAATGTGCATTCAGCTGCCCAGGGAACCAGTACGCAGTGCAGGTATTTCAAAACACAATTATGTATGTGTAAATCTGGCATCTGCTCAATACTATTTAATTTCTCTTTCAACACAGAACTCAATTCAAAATGCTGTCAAAACCTTTTTTTAAAAGAATTACTGCTGTAGTCATTATAATCGATTACTATACATAGATCTAAAAACTCAGCGTTTTAGCTTTTTTTTCTGTGGTTTTTCAGCACAGCATCGGAAATATGATGAACTGAATTTAATTTCGTTTTAATCAACTATACAAACATGACAGTGCAAAAACTAACAAAAAAATGTGTCACATGGGCAAAGAAATAGCACAGATACACACATTGTGTTTTTATGGTTGTTTTCGGTTGTTACATAGCTATGACCCCACCAAAAAAAAAATTAATTACAATATTCTAATTTAGAGTTCAACATTTTTTATGATGTCATTTCCATATTCCGGTTGTGTTTAACATTATAAAATAAATGATAAATTTTGTTCTACCTGACATATTTGAAAACCCAAATGCACAGCTTGATGTCTGAAGCCATCCTATTAACACACCAGCAAGGCTTCTATACAGTGGTGTTCAAAATAATAGCAGTGTGTTGAAAAAAGTGAGTAAAGCTCCATATCCATATAATAACTTTTA
>JAQMYK010000035.1:25922732-25936632 GCA_030014345.1 Clarias buthupogon | reverse complement strand
CATGTGTAATCACTTACTACCCCCCCCCCCCCCGCTTTAGTGAGCGCAAATCTACAAGATACAGCAGTAGAGGGACCACAGCACAACCACTGCTGCAGGAAACCTCAAAACTTGGAGGTTTAGTGTGCATGAAGATAATCAATGTCTACAATGCATACAAGAAAAGAATAAAGATATAAATAGTTTAAGAGGTCTCATCCAAGGCGCAGCCTATGAATAGCCTTGGGGCTTAAGTCAATGAGAACAATTTGCCACGATATTATTCCTACCACGGCGTGGCTTGTAGTCGGGTCAGAAGCCAAATATAGAATATAAGAATAAGCTATAAAGAGGCTGTTTGGACCCAGAACATGTGGTTAGGTGCATTATATGACATAAAGGAATCTATTTCTGGCTTGTTGTAATGCATGGTTTCTGCGTCAGACTCGTGTTTGTCGCCTCCTGTCGCATCTCCCTCTCTCTCCGCCGGCTAAACTGGTCCGGCAGTGACGACCTAACCCGGTGTTAATGAGCCCTTCCCCCAGCTGCTCAGGACTCTCCAGCAGCTAAATATCGCTGTAGAGCCGAAAACGAAGAAGCGCAGATCCGAGCCACGGGGCTGGGAGTCTCTCTCTCTCTTTACGGAGTCACATGGAAGTTAAACGGGATTTGATAAAAAAGCTTTGGGCCATATGTAGGTTCATGGAGGAATGGCCCCGCCCTTTACCTTTGTACTGGTAGTACTGGTGGAGGGTGAGACGCCTAGCACCGCCACTTTGATGTTATTGAGGCCTCATGATATATCTTAAACAGACATTTAAAATCAGACAAATCACTTCTTATAGATGATAATAATAATAACAACAACAACAACAAAAATATTAATTAGGATAATAATAATAATAATTATTATTATTATTATTATTATTATTGTTGTTATTAATCAACATAAACTTTTGCCTATTTTATACTATTATAATATATATTATTATTATTATTATTATTTTAGATATCTATAAAATAGGACGTGGATGATAGATAGATAGATAGATAGATAGATAGATAGATAGATAGATAGATAGATAGATAGATGTAGTTTAAAGATCTAAATATAAAAATAAAACGTCCGTGACTAACAAAAACACTTTGTTTGTTTGTTTGTTGTTTGCTTGTTTGATCGTTGAATATGTTTTCCTCACTCACTCACTCAGATGAAGTTGTCTCCTAGGCAGAGGCCTATATTGAAAGCATCAAAGCGACTTAATGAATTGGAGATCGTGAAACGCATTATAAAATCACACAGCAAACTCGGTCTCTGGTGGGTATTTCCTATCTGTCACCCTTTCCCAAAACTTGATTGGTGGTTGTCATTGGCGACGCGGACGATGACGTGTCTAATTCCAGAGCACGTGGGTGGCGAAGAGCGGCGCTCCCATAAACAAAGACACATTGGCGCGGCGCGCTAGTCTGGAGCGGAGCACCGCGGACGCCTTGCTTTTCTCCATCGTCTTACAGCCTCTACTTCTAGCTCGTACTGGACATTTTCACTCCCGTATATATATACATACATATTTTTGTCCCAGACTGAGAGTGTATGGATACGATACAACTTTTCTGATGGCGATTTAAAGGTACGTCATCGCTATGGTTTTTTTTATATTATTTTCTTGCCTGCATGCATTTCCTCACCTGTCTTTTCTTTAAACTGCTGTGTAGATGATCGCAAAAAATGTTGGATACGAATTTCATAAATCTGTGCACACTAGGTGGTTTTGAATGTTAAAGCGAGAGTTGATGAAGATGCGGAGGTGCCATTGCGCGCAGACACGAGTGAAATGCACTTGCTCGAGTTTTGCTGGTTTACTCTGAACGTCCAGCAAACAAGCTGCAACTTCACCAAATGACCCATTGTTGTATGATACGTCCGGTGCTGAATTTGCTTGAATTATTATTAACTAGTGTCCAGGTAAATCTTAGAATCTTGCATTACTCGTGCAGCGGTTATTTAAAGTCCATCCGGGCAATGATGGAAAATGCAAGTGCAATAGGGAGTTTTTCTTTGTTCAAAACATAAAACTTGACTTCTCTCTCAGACTGATCCACCTCCTTTTTGAATGACACATTATGAATGCTGTAATGTGGCTTTGAAGTGACGTATTACAGTTAGTTTAACGTTGTCAGTGCTCATTGGTAACAGGTTTAACTTTTTTCATTCAAGTACTTTGGCATTGCTCATCTGAGTCAAAAGTTGTGTTTTACATCAGGGAAGCGATTCCAGCAACCGGACTGCTGTTCTTGAACCCTGCTTTGTTTTCTGAAGCTGACAGCATCGTACATTTTGAGTGGCGACCAAGAGGAGTCCCACGGTTGAAGGTAATGAAGTCTGAAAGGAAATGTTTTTGCTAAATAGGCTGTAAAGTAAGAGAGATCATTGCAAAGTTGTATTAAAGGGCATTATGTGGACTCTATTTAACCAACTGTAGCACATACTATTATGTATGTGAAATATTACCCAAAGTTAAATCAAAGCTTGGTCTTTGTGCAGTGTAGCTGCACTGTAAAAGTTACAATAAAACAGACATTTTGTTCTGCAGTAATGCATGAAATATTTTCAACTCTGTTAAATGTTCATTAAAGCGTTCATTGTATGTCAATTTATTTACCCTTTATCAAATTATTTTGCAGCAATGCCCTGCGTTCAGGCTCAGTACGGCTCGTCGCCGCAGGGCGCGAGTCCTGCCTCGCAGAGCTACAGCTACCACACCAGCGGCGAGTACAGCTGCGACTTTCTAACACCCGAGTTCGTCAAGTTCAGCATGGATCTGACCAACACAGAGATCACGGCCGCCACGACGTCTCTACCCAGCTTTAGCACGTTTGTGGACAGCTACAACCCTGGCTACGATGTGAAACCTCCGCCGTGTCTGTACCAGGTGCCACCTGCACACGCCTCCGAACAGCCCTCTATCAAAGTCGAGGATGTCTCCATGCACGGGTACCACCACCATCATCACCACCACCCGCACCCTCATCAGCAGCAGCCGCAGGCTCACCTGGGCCCACCGTCGGAGGACGTGTTGGCACACTCGGGTTCTGTTTATTTCAAACCGTCTGCTTCACCACACGCGCCTGGCGGCGGCCCTAACTTCCAGGTGCAGCCGAGCCATGTGTGGGAGGACGCGAGCTCCCTGCACGCCTTCCACCAGAACTACGTGGCGGCCGCGTCGCACGCATTGGAGCAGCGCAAGAACCCAGTGTCGCGCCTCTCGCTCTTCTCCTTTAAACAATCGCCCCCGGGGACGCCCGTGTCCAGCTGCCAGATGCGCTTTGACGGCCCGCTCCATGTGGCTATGAGTCACGAGGGCCCAGGCGCGCACCGGGCCCTGGACGGTCAAAGCTTTGCCGTACCCGGCGCTGTGCGGAAACAGGCGGGAGTCGCCTTCCCTCATTCTCTGCAGCTCGGGCACGGACACCAGCTCCTTGACGCGCAGATGCCGTCGCCACCATCCAGAGGATCCCCGTCCAACGAGGGTATGTGCGCCGTGTGCGGGGATAACGCAGCGTGCCAGCATTACGGCGTGCGCACATGCGAGGGATGCAAAGGCTTCTTCAAGGTGAGCGCAGTTAAAGTGGTCTTAATTAAAGCGGAATTGACGGATGGGCATTGAATACCGGCCTATTCATTAGCACTGTCCTTAGTGTTGAAGTGTAACTACATATATGGCACCTGTTGACCCTTTTATGTTACTCTCTTAAGGTTTGTTTGAGCAAAATATAAGTATTAAAAAGTGCATAGTATTTATTATTACTTTAAGTGATGTATTTGCACAGACGAGAGCTGATGAGCATAAGGAGAATTCCAAAATTGGCTTACTGTGCTTAATGAACCATCCATAGAGTTAATTAAATCCTGTAAGACTTTACTCATCCCTGGATAAGTTCGTTTAATTTTTGTCTTTTTTTCCTGAGCTTTTTTTTTTTTTTTTTTTTTTTACAATACAATAAATCCCTGTTATTTCGATGATGATTATATTTATCACAGAGCTTTTCAAACGAAGAATGAAGGAATTTGTGCACAGATTTTAGTTGACATTATATAAAATAAGATGTCTTTTCTTTTTCTGTTTTTGGATCACCCAGCGCACTGTGCAGAAGAATGCGAAATACGTGTGTCTGGCGAACAAAAACTGTCCTGTTGATAAGCGCCGGAGAAACAGATGTCAGTACTGCCGCTTCCAAAAGTGCCTAGTTGTCGGGATGGTTAAAGAAGGTAAATATTGTTGAAAATGGAAAAAAAAAAAAAAACGATCATTAGATGAACGCACAGATTTCGAGTATATCCCATGCCCAGTGTATCTCCATCTCCATACGCCGTAATTAATTGTTTGGGACTTTTGTCAACACCTTTCTTGTTTTGGCAAGTAAACTTAAATGACTGTTTAGAAACATCTAATAATCTATAAACGTATTTGGGTCAAATTATTAAAAAATAATAAACATTTAGACTTATAAAAAGTTTAAAAATTAATATTACTATTTTCATTCAGTGATTCACAAGCATTGAATTTTTTCCCATTTTATAAATACAGTTGTTCGGACTGCCAGTCTGAAGGGTCGAAGAGGTCGTTTACCCTCCAAACCTAAAAGTCCACCGGATGCGGCTCCTCCATCACCCCCAGTCAGCCTCCTCAGTGCGCTGGTCCGAGCTCATGTGGACTCCAACCCCAATATGTCCAATCTGGATTACTCGAGGGTGAATCTCATTTTATTGACTCTCAAGCAGCGGTAGTGTATAACATTTACAGTAATGACTTAAAATTCTTTACAAGAACTTGGTGGTAGTTAATACAATATTGCAAAAGTTAACCAACGCTGCCATGTTTAGACAATGAACTTTGTGCTATGTGATCCCGTTCACGTGAACGTTTTTTTTTTTTTTTAATATAAAGTTTATATTGAATTTAAATATAACTTCGTTTGCTACGTAAATATTTCTAAATTATGCGTTATTAACTTTATGTAAACATTTCAAGGAGCCTGCATATGGGCTTATTAATACAGGCTCAATAAAGCAGGTTAATGCAATTAGGAAGTAGGGCACTGCTCTTCCTAGTAAAGGACTTCAGTGATTTCACAGCTAATCTATTTTAGAAGAGATGCCCATTAAGCCGCCACGTTGTTTGAAACTAAAATTGCATTTGCAGTTTCACGCGGGTCCTGATTACCAGCTGACCGGGGATGACACGCAGCACGTTCAGCAGTTTTACGACCTGCTCACGGGATCGATGGAGATTATCCGCGGCTGGGCCGAGAAGATCCCGAGCTTCACCGAGCTGTCCAAACAGGACCAGGACCTGCTTTTCGAGTCCGCCTTTCTCGAGCTCTTCGTTCTGCGCCTCGCCTACAGGTAAAACAACAACAACAACAACAACAACAACAATAAATAATAATAATAATATTAATAATAATAATAATAATAATAAATAATTCCAAAAATAAACATAAACTAAATTTCTAGGTTCTTCTTCGTTTTCTCATTATTATTATTATTATTATTATTATTATTATTATTATTATTAATAATAATAATAATAATAATAATAATAATACTTCCATACAAGTTTCCCACTTAGTTTTTTTAATAAAGAAAAAGAACATTTGATCAAATTACTTTTAACAAGTCAAAAAGCAAGTAGCACAATGAGTAGCATTAAATATTAATAAGGCTATAGTATCAGTAAAAAAGGCACTGAAAGTACCTTGGCATGTCGCTTTATGTGTACCCTTATCATTTCCACCAACTCATTTAATTTGTTACCTTACACGCGAAATTTATTAAACCTTAAAAAATACTTTCTGGGTAATTGATACACACTAACATAGTTGCACACTTGAGAGGATCACTCCAACAACAAGCACTGGTACTGTTCAGTACCCTACTGTTCAATATTCTTATGATCTCTTAACATGTAAAGTCATTTATTGCTCTCCTTTCAGGGAGCTTGTGTTCAGTGTGCTGCTTCTCCTCGCGTTGTAATGCTGATGGAAAACTCAGTTCACTGTGCTCATTTTTTATTTATTTTTTCCTCTCAGGTCCAATCCAATGGAAGGGAAGCTGATCTTCTGTAACGGCGTGGTGATGCACCGGCTGCAGTGTGTGCGCGGTTTCGGCGAGTGGATCGACGCCATCGTGGAATTCTCCTCCAACCTGCAGAGTATGAACGTGGACATCTCGGCCTTCTCCTGTATCGCCGCGCTCGCCATGGTCACAGGTATCCAAACATGTATCCAAAACCTTCACGTATTTCCAACTTTTATCAGTTGATTTTTTTCCCCCTTTCTTAGTAAGGGCTGCACAGGAAACATTGATTTGGAAACAATACAGTGTAATGAGTTTATCTAACATATCAAAAGGATGTTAGGTCACTGTTCATAACAGCTATTAGTTTATTCGTAGGTTTAGCCCATTTACCAAGGCTATATATGTGTGCGTGCGGATTCCCTCCAGATGTTCTCTAACCTCCCAAAAACATGCATGATGGAGAGCTGAAGACCTGGATATGTTAAATTGCCCCAGGTGTGTGTGTGTGTGTGTGTGTGTGTGTGTGTGTGTGTGTGTGTGTGTGTGTGTGTGTGTGTGCGCGCGCGCGTGCGCCCTGAATTTCCACTCATTCTGATGATTAACCAATCTGCCACATCCAAGCAACATGTCATTTTGTCGAGTTCATAAAATAAATCAACAGCAAGAGAAAAAAAAAACAATAAGCTCGCAATAAAGACAAAGCTTAAACTTTTTCTTTTATTCCCCAGTGCAAATTATGACATTTTCAGTTATGAAAGTTTGTAAATATACTAGTGTGTATAGAAAACTCGCTGATCTCTTTCCATTGCCTCCTTTTACAGAGAGACATGGGCTTAAGGAGCCGAAGAAAGTCGAGGAACTCCAAAACAAGATAGTGAACTGTTTGAAGGACCAGGTGGCGTTTAACGGCGCTGCTCTTAACCGTCCGAACTACCTGTCCAAGCTGCTGGGGAAGCTGCCAGAGCTGCGCACTTTGTGCACACAGGGCCTGCAGCGCATCTTCTACCTGAAACTAGAAGACCTGGTTCCTCCTCCAGCAATAATCGACAAACTTTTCCTCGACACGCTGCCCTTTTAAAACAACAACTACAGCAACAACAATGAAAGACAGTGACTTTTTTCGCAAAAGACCTCAACCAACTTCCATAGACTCCTTTTAAGAGTCAGAAAGCTACTGAAGTTTTTTTTTTATTATTATATTGTTATTATTTTCATTTCACGAATCAAGGACACTGGCAGTCCATGTTGGTATAAGGAACGCACGCACGCGCGCGCACACACAAACACTCTCTTATGCATTTTTATTTCAACCCTCTTTGCAATTTTATGCCATTATATTAATCGACCCGTAAAAATAAGAGAGAGAGAGGGCTCAGTTCTGAACTTACTCTTGGACTGCTGTTAACAAAATAAATCTCAAAAGAAATAACTCTGTTTATTGACTCCAAAAACATTTTTACATCATTGGAAAACGAGATGTATTATAATCTTGTTATACCGCATACACGATAGTTGTGTCACCGAAGTGTATAAAGAGGACACGTTTCATTCTTTCTTTTTTTTTTCTATTTATTTTTTCTTTCTTTTTTTGTTTATGACTTTTGCCTGTGTATTTCTGTCAGGATCAGAGAAGAGGCCACGCATGTTGTAGAGGACTATAGGCACTTGCTATCGAGGTGATGCTGTCTATATAAAACATGATTATTCATATTATTCCGGACACTATGTAGTCTGCTAGATTTTATATAAAAAGAAAAGAAAAGAAAGAGGGTGGGTGGGTGAGAGAGATAATTCGTAGTACTGGGACAACCTTTATGTATAGAACATGTGGAGGAGGCGAAAATAATATTTAATCTGTATATAGGTAAAGAAAAAAAATCAGAAAGGACCCATAGTGTTTGTAAGACTGTCAGCCATTCCTTGTTTGTATGTGTTGTATGTACTGTTGCTGTTTAATATAAATGTTTCTATATTTATGATTTTCTGTTGCAAAGATCTTAGAAGCATGGCGTAGTTTGGATGATTTCAGAAACATTCACCTTGTCCTTGTTTTGTTTTGTTTTTATGTCAGAAAGTTACGATTTCGTTTCCCATCTAAACGGTTACGTCATTCTGTATGTATATGTACATATATACATATATATTCATATAGGTGTGTGCAGAGCATCACTGCCCTTTTCTATGGTGTAATTTCAATCCCAATCCGAATAAAACTCAACGCGGAAAGGAATATTTAATGTTTACAAATAAAACTTTTAAACCTTTCTTTTCTTTCTTCAGGCAAAGTTTTTCTCAGTTGCTTAATAAACAGCGACTATTCTTTCTTAAATACAATTATTAAAAGAAAAAAGATAAAAAGGTTTTCATATTAGAAGTACACTAATCAGGTTAACCTTAAACAAATCAGATCACAGGACAGTTATATAATCAAACGGACATGGATGTAATTTGGGATCAGTGCTACACGAAGAGCCGAGGCTGATCTTTAATGGAATGTAATTATTTTCTGACATTTAGATCTCATTCGTTTTTATAGACGATTAATCAGAACCAAACTGCAATTAGTCATTTATGGCAGAGCTCCTATTGCCAGAATAACGTTGTTTGGGATTTAAGGGAAAATGTAATGTCTTCTTATATAGCTCGTACTTTTTATTTAAAGTACTTACGAATTCACCAACGCAAACCAAAAGTTTGTATATATCAAGATTAAATTATTCGTTCGAATCGTAAGAGTTTACTTAACCATTTAATAATTTCGATTAGTTTATTATTACTATTATTAGTTATGTAATTATTTTCGCAATAAAATAAAGCAGCAACATTTCAGCTCGTCGGTGTAAAGCATTAAAAAAACAGTAAACCTCCAATTAATTAAACTACAATAATGGGATTCACCTCTTATATAAAACAGAATAAAAAAGACAGAGACGTAAAGTATAAAATAAGAAGAAACAACTCAAAACCGGTTCAGCGATTTTTACGAATCACATTTTGGACAAGCACAGTCTTCACAAAACGGACACAATTTTAAATAATAAAAATAGAGTATCAATCAAAAATCTTTAGCATGCTAAATGAATATTCGGGATTTTGACGCTTCGTAGAAAAAAAATCACGATGCACAAAAAGATAAAGTTCTTCTGCAACTTCATCTTTAATGACATTTAACGACAATAATATCCGAGAATAAATGTACATTAGATAACCTGCCCAGATTTAGGATTTTTCAAATATTACATTTTCAAACATTATTATTATTATTATTATTATTATTATTATTATTATTATTATTATTACAGCAAAAATAAATTAGACGGAAATTAAACAAACAAATAAATGAATAAATAAATACATAAAAAGGAAAAGACGGCAGATCAGAATCTTAATTGACGTAAAGTGACAGCACATGCAAATATTTCTTTTAAAATGTTAAAATACTCTACAAATAATTTAATTGTGGGTTTCTATAGAACGTAGGAGCTTCCATCTTTCAAATTTCTCATTTCCTAAAACATTACTTTGTGGCTGAAATTCAGTTTGCTCATGCAGCAGTTGCGCATTTTTGTTATAACGCACATAAAATTATTATTATTTTTATTTTACTATGTTGATTCAGCTGCTCCTAATGTCTGCACAAATACATTGAATCATATTTTTGTTATTTAATCCCCAAATATACATGTTTTATGTCCAGACATTTTAAAAATGCATAATTATGACTGTGTTGTTGGTGTCGGGATTAGATGTGCATTTTAATTAGTTATTCATTTTCATGATATTTATTATTAAACTGAAATTTGTAATTTACATATAAGCTATATCGATTGTAATGAATATGGCTCAAAGAGGTTGATTGGCTCGTTATACCGAGATACAGCTTTTATTTTTCACACTACGTTATTGTTGCTTGTATTGTCTTGAGATTTCCCATCTACGAATAATTTATTAAAATCTCAAAAGTGAGACTAGGCAAAGATCTCAGTGGCACTACAGGCAGTTTCATAAACGTCTTTTTCTCAGTCTGCTACATTCATATTAATCTCACCTATACTATTCTAAGAGTTGTTTTATCCTAATCAATACATGGCATTAAAACAGAGGCTAAATAACTAAAGAGAAAATCCTCGAGGATAAAAATGCGCTTTAAAAAACTTTGAATTAACATCTTGTGTTGAATTTGTTCTGTATCGGGTAAATTAAAAATTCAATCATTTAAAAAATAATCGGGACACGGATTAACAGCATGAATTCAATAATTCTGTGATTATAACACTGAGAACATTTTCTCTGCAATAACATTATTTCTGAAAACTAATCAGGTGGCGCACGGTGGCGCAGCGGGGAGTGTTACTGACGCATAGCTCCACCCTGAGCTCGGAGCTTTACCTACGTTTCCTGTGCGCCTGTAGCTCATTTGGTTACTCTAAATTGGCCCTGGTATGAATCGGTTTGTGAGTGTGTGTGTGTGTGTGTGTGTGTGTGTGTGTGTACATCGTGCCATGTGGTGGACTGGTGTAGCATCCAGGACGTATTCCCGGCACGCTCTCAGTGTTTCGGGCTCTGCAGCCACGTCCAGCCATAACCGGAACAAAGTTTGTACTGATTATGAATGAATGATTGCATTAATCAGGAATTGGAATGGCTGCCAGATTGGGTGAGAATAAGGAATTCTGGAAAATAATGGTGATGTCAGGAAAACAATGACTCACTTACATTTCTATAGTAGATCCTGAGAAATGCATTTATTTTATCTACTAGTCAATATATATTAGATTAGGTTTACATCTAATTATACTAATTATTTTGTGAGTTTTTTCAAATTGTCAGTTAATATTCAGATACTCTTGTTTAAGAGCTTTAAATCCCAAGTCACTCCCTATTTGTAGTAGTTTTCACTGATATCCTACTATTGACTCTTAAACAATGAGCATGAGCTAGACTTTTTTTTATGTCACTGGGGTGGTACTCTTATTTTTTTGTCTTTTTAATATTTATCTTTCTCCACTGAAATATGAATATGGTGTAACTTGATGATACCTAATTGCATAATAATTTCCTTTTAGATTAAAGCTTTAGAGATATAGTATAAGCACCTTTATTAGTAAAAGATACATACACTAAAGGTCACAGAGATGGACATTTATTGTAAGCATAGAACCTCAGCACCAAAGAACAGTGCAGTTTAGAACCATTATTAAGAGTGTATTCATGCAGCTGCTTCCAATGAGACATACTGCGTACAAGGTACAGAAACTATGCACTTACAGGGTAAGTATTGAATCATTGGGAATCCAGGACAACATCCTTTCCTTTTCCTTTCTATGTATCTCTAATTTACTTCCTCAGCAATGACATGGGCTTCTCTTCACATGATGTTCTCACAAAGCAGAGACCTGTCTGAATAATTAGATCATTGGGACAAAAAAAGAGAAAAGAGACTAATTCCAAGTCAAATTAAGATTGCGCTCAAAAGCGCTTTGCTGACATTTAGCAGATCTGTGTGTAAGGGGGGGGGGGGGGGGATGCTTTCACTCTATGTTGACTGAAGTAATCGGTTTGGTTGGTGAAAGCCTAATCTGTGCACAATGGGGGTGAAAAAAAGAGGACATGTAGACTTGTGAGAATTACACATGTTAAGGGATTTTCAGTCAAGCTTTGAGAAGTTTAAAATAAGGAGACGTAGCCTTTTTACATTGCCTTCATCCACACTGACAGATTATGGAGGGAAATGAGGAAATATCAAGTGCTCTCATGCTCCCTTTCCTCGCCTGCTTCTGCAGATAAAGAGAAAGATGACACCGGAGACACAGAAATAACACATGCTCAACCCTGCATGCAGCACTAAAGCAGATCCCACAGCTGCTTGCTCTTAAGTGCACAGACAGGTAGCCAGAGAGCTGCGAAATTATAATGCAGTGGGCCACTTTAAGAGCCGGTGGAGAACCCGAGAGGCCTAGTTTTAGTACTAAGAGGTCTAAAGCACTGTCATTAAATGGTACAGCAATACTTTGTGGAACTTAGTGTGCCCTCTGAGTGAGTAGGGGTTACCAGATAGGTCACTGCAGAGTGACGTCCAGCACTTGTTAAAGTGGCCCAATTCACCAGAAAATGTGTGGTGCAATCTGAAGAAGGGTTCAGCTGGGCACATCACTGCCCAGTTCTTGTGATGAAGGAGCAAAGAACCCAGTGCAACACTTTCACCTTTTCTTACATAATGTAAGTTTTATGTAAGATGGTGTTTATTTATTTTCTGTATAAATACAATTGTCATAAGTATTAAATAATATTAGATTTTAATGTGCTTATATATACACAAATACTAATACAAAGGGAATGTGAATCAAATATTAGCCTTGCATGTATAAAACTGATAATCTATATCACTTTATTAATTTGCAAACAATTCTGCCTGGCAGGTGCTTGGCGTTGCACATTATTTAGATTGTTTGGCTTTTCAGCTGTTGATTATGTTTAGTATAGCAAATTTAAATCCAGCCACTTAAATCCATCTATACACTTAAAGATATGATATTCAATGCGATATGTTGTTTGAATCAATAATAAGCTGCTTCCTGATAGTTTGTATAGTAGCTTTGAATATCAAAATTAAATATTACAAGAAATCTTAAAAATCATAATTTAAAAAAAGTCCATGCAATAGTAAGAGTTCTTTTAATATTTCTTGTCTTTCCTTTATGGCCAACCTTGGTCCTCGATTCCCTGTGTCATGCACATTTGTTCCTGCTCTTACATGTTCTCATGTGTTGTTAGGACCTGAATTATGTAATCAGGTGTATTGGGTGCATGGAAAACAGAAACATGTGCAGGACAGAGGATTCTCCGGGACCATGGATGGGAACTTGTACTCTAGACAACTGGCTGGTGTCAGATGCTGTGTCTAAGCACCTTTATAAAACGCTGAGATGATTTGCAAAAGAAAATGTAAAAGGGTAATGACAAATAGAATAGTGGGAGATAATGTAACATTAGAATCTTCATACACTAAGATAAACAGCCATGTTACCCGATCATGTCATCATGTTTTAGACAAAACTGTGTGTTTGCTAGGAAATGTAATTTCAAGCAACCTGTATACTCACAAAGTATACAGGGGTTTTATCAATTCTTGCATAGCTAAATAATTTTAAGTGGCTAAACTAAGATCGGAACTATACATTCATTACATACACAATAACAAACAATATAGCAAATAACCTTTCAAAATTGTAGTTATGAATGAATAAATCCTTAAACTTAAATCTTTATGTGAATTATTAACTGCTCACGCTCAGGCCCTAATGAGACTCAGGTGCACTTGGAGGGTAAAGCCATTAAACTTATAGATGAAAGACTCAAAGGCAGTTCGTTATTACGGTAAAACAAATATATGGTGTGCTTAAAACGCCTAATTAGAGTGAGTAAGGATTTTAGGCTCAGATTAAATGACCAGTACCAGATCGGCTACGTTTAGGATTTCTGAAACTGCTAAACTCCTGTGATTTTCATGCACAATGTGTGAAATGAACAACAATTAAGAAATCCTCTAGTTCTGTTGGTGGAAACACCTTGGTGAGGATACACATCAAAGGATAAGGGCCAGGCTGCTTTTATCTGGTAGGAAGCTTAGATAACTCAATATCACTTATCAATATATCAAAAATCACTTTTTACAACCATGGTGAGCAGAAAAGCATCTCAGACTATATCAACTACAAGTTGATCATTAAAGGTGGCCTATCATGCAAAATTAACTTTTTAGTTATTTATAGATGTTCAGATGCATACACGCGCACACACACACACACACACACACACACACACACACACACACACACA
>JAQMYK010000035.1:25848442-25859670 GCA_030014345.1 Clarias buthupogon | reverse complement strand
TGTGTGTGTGTGTGTGTGTGTGTGCGTGTGTGTGTGTGTGTGTGTGTGTGTGTGAAAGAGAGAAAGAGAGAGGGTGTGTGCACTTTTTATCCATTCATCCACCTATTTGTCAAAACACACAGTGTGACAGTGGAGTAATACACATTCATTATGGCAGTATGCAACAACAGGCTGCATATATCATTAATTAGACCAATATCAGGCGAGGAAAACAGCCCAGTTTGGGGAGGGTGCTGTGTATTGTGTGGCGGAGCATCTAGACAATCCGGTACCTATACTTGGTTTGTGCATCAAACTCTAGTTAAAAAAAATAGGATGAATTTTACACTTTACCTTCAGGCTGACGTGAAGACGTGGAAGGAGTTTGAGTTTTTGTATTTTTCTTCCCTCCCTTCAGGTGACAAATATGTAACGACAAGGCTCCTCCAGACCTCCAGACATATTTAGACAGATTAATATTTGTCCTTTTCCATGACTAACGTGCATCTGACATAAATTATGAGTGTGATCTTTTTTTTTTCTTTGCTGTCAAATTAATGAGTCATTTGCCAGGTGAAATGAATCTTACCATTCATTTTTATACGGAGTACAGAGGGACAAATAAAGCACAGGCTCGGGCCATGCTTAGGCTTATTAATCAGTTCTGTCATGGCATCCTTTTGAGAATCGTTTTAATCAAGCGAACCACAAACACCATCCTGATGCATGCTTTTATACCTCGAGTTATTAACAGATAAAGAAGAGGCTCTCTTATCATTGGAGATATTACAAAATCGACACATTTGAATGGATTACGGAATTTAAAAAATACTTTAAATCCACTATTTAAATTGATTAACTGTAAACATGATTAAACTTGAGGATGTTATTTGAAAGTGCAAGTGCCCACTGGGAATAAAATGAGCTCCACTGTGGCCCCACTGTGCAACAGCGCAGAAGAAAAAGATTAATATGCATTTAAGAGAAGCAAGTTTTAATCTCCATCTGAAAGGACATTTCGAACCACACTCAGAAACTTCTCTTTAAATCAGACGTGCATATTCATTAGGTCGAGGCTTTGTGGACATCACTGAATTGCTTTATTTGATGTAAGAGAAAAGAATGTGTTAGAAATTATTTATGGGCTTTTTTCTTTCTTTTTCTTTTTTTTAAACAAGTGCACAGCATCTCATGAAAAAATGACATTTTGAAGCCGACCACATCACAATTTTCACCCTAAAATCTCAAAACCTTTCATAATTGTATTCGTTTTTAATAGCTTATTTTGAGTGTTTCTACTACAAACATTTGGATTCTGATCATTTAACAGCAGCTCTAACACTAGGTCCAGCATAGCAGAGGACGATATTGAAACACTGTATTTAAAATGTTATTGTCTTTACAATATTATTTGTCTTTGTAAATTGATATATTTGTCTAAGTGTTGATGTAGTGAAGTTGTCTAAGGAAAGACACTCATTTTAACATTACATTTAAGTGACAGTACTCTTAAAGCTGACACAACATAAAGCTGTAAAGTCCAGTTTCCACTTTCATGATTCTTGCTATGAATCACTACGGTATAAAAATGGTGCTTGCTGTGGCCCTGTCATGCTCTGACATCATTAGACACAGAGTAGCAAAGGCGCCCTAAGGCAAAATTAAGGTGAAATATGGAGGTGCTACGTAACGTCACGGAAAAGCCAACAATCTGAAATAATGATGATTACTTACAAATCACTGCACAGTGCGCTGTGATGTCTAGAAATCCCCACAGAGAGACATGCAATAACCACCAAAGTGCTACATGTGCTATTGTACATATGGACAGTTTGACAGGAGAATGAGAAAAACAGCATTTTTAGACATTTTAGTCATTTGGGCAATGTATTATTCTCTGATACACGTACTGTAGTTGTCTATAACAAATTGTGGAATTTGAAAACTGCTACATAACTTTAAACTTGATTTGTGATGGTGTGATAAGCCATCACAAATCACATCCCTTATTTCTGTCATGAAGCAGACATACTTCCTGTGCAACATAGCAGACGTAGTTAGAAAGTGTTAAAAAGGTCTTTGAAGAATGTTGAAAGCAAGAAAACTGACATTTACACTCTGTCACTGCCTTTCACGTTCTGTGTAATAGGGTATTTTTCAATTTAGATGGTGTTTAAACACCATGTTATATATTGAACAAAGCTATGTGAGATAATCTAGTGTAAGCATCGTGTTGCAGCAAAGATTAACATTACAAAACTTAAATATAAATGAGAGATTTGTGTATAAGAGAGCACAGTGTGTGGCCAGCTAATGTACTCACTGTGTGTGGTAAGCTGTTAGTTAAACTGTCCATACCCCCACTATGATAGTCATGTATTTCCTTGATCTAATTTGCTGTCTTTACTTTCTGTTTGACCTAATTCAAAATCATGAAGTATGACTTTGCTATATTTTGTGTTAAATATATACAACATGTTTTATAGATTATTGATCATTACTAATTACCTGATTACTAAATTGCACATTTAAATGACCAGCAACACAAACGCAGGCAATTTATCCATTGTGGGGAAAAACTGAGGTAGATGGAGTTATACTGTAGCTTTTTGAAAAAATAACTCAAAGTTCATGTTTACATAACCTGAACAATTTTGACAAAACATTTTGACATTCTGCTTTTTAACACCATTTCAGCTAAAAGATATGCACAGAATATTTAAAATCGGTTTGCAATATTTATTGCTTCATTAAAAAAAAAACTAAAACCAGTACAATATCATACAGTATATTACCTGAAATGCTCTGACTTAAAACCTTTAATCTTATGTTTAATGAACTTAAGAATGATGCTGATTTTTAACAAACATATTTATTAACAAAAATTATTTTTTTAAATGCAGAAAGGATATGAAGGTTCACCTATCAATGACCACAAATGACCACAGATTCACTTACAAAAACATATGGTGGCCTTACGGGGCATAAAGCTCCATGATTTTTAGGCCATGATGGCAAGATGCGAATTACATGATCCATCGAACAATTACCCAAACACATCCAGTTTTTTTTGTTTGCTTGTTTTGTTTATATTTGTAACAATTTCTTGCTAAACGCACGTTGTTGAAATTTTTCAACATGGCATTGTATTGGGGAATTTGTGCTTTGTGGTTTCTTAGAAACAATCAGCAATTGTTGGTTTAATTTACTTATTAATTCTCAAAGGAAATAGTGTTTTAGCCGCTGTTATACTGTAAATAAGTGATCTACCTTGATTCATGGATATTTCACATCATTACACATATAACGAATCTATAAATGACTAAAAAGTATCACAGGTCATTTTTAAACAAATAATGAAATGTTATTGTCAACAAATTGTTGTAGTATAAGAAAAATAAAACATTTCATAATGTGATTTTTTGGAATGACTTTTGAAGAAAAAAAAAAAAACTCCAGATATGATATTGTAAAGCAAAGATACCATTTTTTAAAAGCAGTGCAAAGAGGGAACAGTATAAATTGCTTTTGTATACAATGTTATGACAAGGCTGGTCTCTAGATGTTTTCTATATTGACTTGGATTTGTCTCAGACCTTTTGGCATTTCTAATGGTCTTGGGCATTGGTCTTGCTGAAAGGTCTCGTTCTAGACTGAGATTTTGTTTAAAAAAACTTGTCTTTTCGTATAAATAAAGTTTACTCACTCACTCATTGTCTATACCACTTTATCCCTGGGGGATATCCTTTGTCGCGGGGGCTTGAAGCCTATCCCAGGAGACTTAGGGTACAGTACACCCTGGACAAGGTGCCAATTTATCGCAGGGCACACACACATACACAAACTCACACACTCATTCATAAATAAGGTTTAACAAAAAGTAAATCCTTCACACAAAAAACTGTGTAATCATTGGCTCATTGTCAATTTAATGTATCGCCGTAGAAATATACTCTTTACATTGCATTGAACTTTCTGTACACATATATTGTAATGCGCTGCCAAAATAAATACAAATAACAAATCACATACCCGAAGACTTTATTTAATGCCCATGACTCTGGAATAGGGTCAAGCTGAGCTCAGCAGATCACATGACCTTCACTTCTTTCTTTCACTATTAAACATATCTATGTTGCTATTACTGTTGATTTTATTACCATGCAATTTTACCAAGTGTTAAATTGTCTTCAAAAAAATTCATGATTTTTACCAACCAACTTTTTTTTTTTTTTTTTTTTTTTTTACAAAGTTGACGGTTCAGGAATATCCTTCCAGGTTTTGATAATGTCTTGAAGAGTTCAAACCCTGTTTCAGATCTCAAACCTTTGTTGTTTTCTTTGCTTGATGTAGCCCAATAATTTTACCCTTCTGAATTGGCTATTTTAATTAATTAATTTGTTTGTTTATTTATTTGGCCAGGCAGTGTATGCTGTATTATATTGCATTCTTATTTGTTTTGTGTTCTGTGGCTACTGTACTGCCCTATATTATGTGTAACATATTCAAGGTAAATTATTTTCATTCCAGTAGGGAATTTTCAGTTAAAATTAAAGGAACATTACATTTTATTGCTATTTTTCAAACCCTTTTTGTAAGAATTTTAATGTGACTTGAAGAAATCCCGAAGCTGTGTTATAACTCAATTACGTTTAATGGCTCTGGTGTAGCATGTTCTGTACGAGGTGACTGCTTGCCACAAGAAAATGCATTTAAAAATTGGCTTGCATGCACAACCTAATAAAAAGATGAATAGTTACACAATGCAAGTTCCAAAACAGAGAACCAGTGTGTTGTTATAATTACAAGCTCTTGTAGCCACATCTTTCATCATTAGTGTCAAAAACTTTTGCATGCAAGCCCTATTGTATAGTGCTCTGGTGAAATTTAAATTTACATTGCCATGTCTAGCGAAAGAAAATGCAAATTTGTACAGTTTCTTTTCCAAATCCTACGATTCGCTTTAAACCTAACAAGTGGCATTGCTTGTGATGGCTCAGCAGAAAGCATGTGACGGTTTCTCTGTGATACATTAGTGCATGCAGGATTTAACAAATGACACATACTCAGGGTCACCTTCATTTCATTTCTATGAGCTAATGGGCTTAAAAAATTATTAAATAAACAAACAAACAAGCAAACAGATTTTTCTTGATGCGACATGCGTCTTGTTTAATAATCCGATTTTTTTTCTCACCTTTACCAAAATGCACAGCTTCACAAGGAGTCTCATTATCCCATCTTACTAAAAAAGATATTTTTGTCTCTCTCTCTGTTTCTCTTTCTCTCTCTTTCTCTTTCTCTCTTTTCTTTTCCCCCACGCTCTGTATTTCTATAGTGTACTTCAATATGTGGAAAACAGTTCTGCAAAATAAACCCTGAAGTCCATGTCATTAGTTTTCCACTTCATAACCTCAGCAGGAGAGTGTTAAAAGGGATAATGTACCATACCACACATGCTTCACTTTTAATTAATAAAAGAAAAAAATGCATTTTAAACAGAATATTAAATCTACATTAATGCGCAAAATTTCTGCAAGCCTCTTCTTTCTAATTTAAGGCTCGGTTACGTTGCTGTGGCGAACAAAGCTCAGAACAGAAAAGAATAATAAATATTTATGATCAGAAACTCCATGAAATTGTTCAGAAGCACATAGATTGGAAATATATGGATTTAAAAGGTTTAAAAGGATAGTGACATTGTTAACAAAGAGGGAAAAGAAAGAAAAAGAAGAGGAGGAGAGAGACAGAGTATTAATCAATTTATACAGGACATTTTTACAGAAAATAAATCATCACTTCTTCAATCATTTCTTATTTGATGTTTAATGACACAAAACACTTCAAACTGTGGATTTATTACAATGTAATAATAATAATAATAATAATAATCATAATCATAATAATAATAAGCTCTGTGGCCTGCTCCTTCAGTTATTATGGTTGGATTCTCACATCTATGTGCGTGGTTTTTCCCTGTTCTCCCCGTGCTTGGTGGGTTTCCTCCCACATCCCAAAAACATGCAGATTGGGATAATCTGTGTTCCCAAATTGCCTGTAGTTTGTAAATGAGTGTGAGTGTGTGTGTGCATGTGCACCTGCGATGGACTGGCACATTGTCTATATAAACAATATGGCAAATAAAATAAGCAGATTTGAGCAGTAATTCTTCTATAATAATGTTGAGAAATGCTCACCCAAATCATAACTCTCCCATGTCTATTCTCTCCATGAGTCCAATCAATGTGTTCATTAGTTTGTTTAATCAAATTGTATTGCCTACCAGCTACTATTGTGAGAAACAGGATTAGCCAATAAGAAATCCCACATTACTTCCTATTTATTTGTCAAGACGAAATCGAGCTGGAACAGTTATACAAGTAGTTCAAGCTATTAATATAGCAAGATAATACAAACAGCTTAAATAACTAACCTGTGGGGTTTACTAGACAAATTAAACACCATTTTTATTTAAAATATAAGTCTTTTCCTCATCTAGTGGCACAGAGGCTTAGTGGTCAAGGGGATTCAAATCTCACCTCTGGTCTGTGTGTGGGAATTGCATGTCTTTATGTGGTTTCTCACACAGTCCCAAGACTTTTGTTGGGGGATGATTGACATTTATAGTTTGCCCATAGTCTATGATTGGTTGTGTGAGTGCGTGAACCCTATCCAAGGTGTATCTTGCCTTGTGTCCTGTCCTCCAGTCCCCCCGCGCCCCAAACTCTACACCGGATGAATGATATAACCAGTGACAATGGTTATGCCACTAGGGATAGCATTAGTTGTAGTATAGGGACAATCATAAATTTCCTGTATTATTGCAAAGAAAAGATAATCTACTGAAAAAAACATTGGTTGTGAGCTTGTCCTTCTCTACATATCCTGCATCTACTGTAAGGCGACACACTTCTTCAAACAATGGATAAGCTGATGGAGACTATCTTTGAAAAAACATCCTTATGGCTCTTGAGGAAGAGTTCCACCTCGGTAATCACCTCGTCTTTGTCAAACGCCTGCCACAAAGTGGTTACTTCAAATGATGGAAGAGGAAGAATTCACTGGTTGTGAGGTCGGGGGAGTAGGTGGGACGAGGCCGAATTTTATACCCCAAGTCAGTAACCTCGTGATACTGTTCACTCTGACGCTCTTGTCAGATCTGTTTTGAAGTCTTAAAGCATCCCTCTTTTTGATCCACTTCATCTCCCAGCACAATTCAGGGCAGAGAGGATTGGCAGAAAGGCCTAGCCGAGTTTTCCTTTTGCCCCCCTTCATTGAGACCTCTATACTTCCACAAAATGCCACGCGTTATTAGACAGAAGTAGCTAGCTCAGGCCTATCTGCACTTCTAACATTTCCTCTTCTCTTTTCTTCACTCTTTTATGCTCAGCCATTTAAAGAGCCCTTTGAGACTAAAGAAGGTATGGTGCTACGTCATATTAGTAGACCATCCAAAGTGTGCATGATGGATTAAATAAAACATGGTGGTTGAGGTGTAAAGAAAGGGAAGGGTTTGTTTCAACAATGATGGGAGAGTTGGAGGATTTTTGTTCAGATGCTTTTTTTTTTTTAATATCTGATGGACTGAATCTTTCAACAATCCATTCAAATTAGTGCTTGGATATTTACATAAATCTAATGACATTTTTAAAAAATCCAGTCCGAAGATTTTGCTTTATACACCCATCAGCCATAACACTAACTTCAGTGCCATGTGAGTTGAAAAACACTATCAACTATATACCAGTAAACTGGTGACAGGATCTTGGGCATCCAAAGATTATTTATGTCCGTTTGGACCAAAGGCAGGCCTGTCCATTCCAATCCCACAAAAATGCTAATGTAGCACAAATCAATGCTGCCCGATAGACAGGTATCAGAACTCCCAGCCTACTGTGTATGAGCCTTAGCAGCCAAAGAGTTCAAGGTCATTGATCCAGCCTTCAAATCTCCCAGATCTCAATCTGACTGAGCATTCATGGAATGCTCTGGACAAAAAGTTCATTCCATGGAGGCCCCATAACACTAAAAGGTGTCCCAATGCTACCACATCACATTCCTAGAGGACGCGTGGAGACACACCTCAAGGAGCCAGAGCCCCCCTGGTGGAGCAACTGAAACCCAGTAGCTGTAGAGAAGGACTAAGCTCATGTCCCGTGTTTTTTTTGCTGCTTCTGAGCTCAACAAGTGTTTACTCCTGGTACTTCGGTGTCCAATAATTTGTAGGTGTCAATGTGTGTTTTAATATGCATGTTGTACCTTGTGATGAACTTGCATTCCATCCAAGGTGTTTTCCCTGTTCACACCCAGTATTTGCCGAATTGGATTGGGATCCTCTTAAAGGAAAGCATGAAACAGTGTTAAAATGTTTATATGCTTGTATATATGTGTGAATGTGTGTATGTTTTGATTTGTGTGTGTGTGTGTGTGTGCATGCATGCCAGTGCATCTGTCTGTTTCTCTCCTGTTGACAGAAGGTGACGAAGCATTTGGCAGCAATGTTAACTGACACATTAGCAGTTTGCATGAGTTTTCACAATTAATGCGTGTTCATTTTTAATTATGCTAATTGCCTCTGAAACAAGCCGAGAGGTTGTAGGAGGACAGCTGCGCGAGACAGAAGCAGAGGAAACGTGTTCTCTAAGCAAACAAGAGCAATGCTTGCATTCAATATGAGATATTCCTGTGTAATAAACACTGCAGTAGAGTGATGATTAATTAGGAGCACTTCAAGCTGCTTAGATGTTTCTCAATATTATAAAGATGTTTCAAAAATGGAATCTCCTGCCACAACTAGAAGAATGTTTAAGATGTTTAATGTGCCTTTCTCATCTAACCAAAGGTTGATTTAATAAATAAATACCGTCACAAAAATTACACAAATCAGTTCATATTATGATTATTATTCTTTTTTTTATATTTTTATTTCAACACACTGGGGTTTTCTGGGCATTGTAGTTGGACTTTCTTCTTTCTGATTTTGTCTTTCTTCTTTCTGATTTCTGATTAACTTAACCTTTGTAACTTTCTACTAAAAATTTAATTTTACAAGTTTGAAAACTGACCACATAAACGCACACAAAATATAGATACAAAGATTATTATGCACAATTCTTCAGAGTCGCTACTGTTGTGTATTTTGTCATACTATAGTTTTGTCACTTGTAGCACGTTTGATGGACACATTTGTAAGCGCCTTGCTTTGTCAGATCAGCCTGCTTCACATCTGAAATCCTGGCCTCCCAGGAACTCCCTTAATGGCACAAACATGAGGAAATCACTTGGAGTGACTTCAGGACTGTATGAGGGATGGGGCACTAACTTAAAACAATAATTTAAAATGCATATTAATAATTTTTCTTCATGAGTATTGATACTAAAATTGGTATACGCTTCTAGAAGCATAAGACCTGTAAGACCTGTTTTTTATTTACCTGAAAGTGCATAAAATTGAATTTAGCAAATGTTTTTCTTTTTAGCTGATAAAAAAAACAACATCGATCAGGAGATAAGAAGCATTAAGTATTATTGAAAATGGTGTTATATGATCCTACCGTATATGAAAATTCACTTTTCCACCTGGTTATGACCAATCCCATGTTTTGGCCAATTCCACTCGTTGAATGTTCATGGGAACGACCACAGTAGGCTCAGAGCCACCTCGGTCGGGATCATTAGTCATGGACGTACAGCCTTTTTTAAAAACATTTGCCCAATTGTAATGTTTTACTGCGGCTAAGAGTTTTATCATTGTACTATGCTTGAAGTCTTCTGTAAATGTCAATCGGTTTTACGTCTTCATTCACGAGAGTTTCATAACAAGTCCCGGTATGACTCAAACACCCCTTGTATTACCACAACCCTGGTAAATATGTTACTTAAAGGAACTATCATATTAAGAGCATTGTGTTTAATATTTAATGTTTTGTTAACCCCTTAAACGCCTAAAAGCTGGTCTACTTGTCACACACCTTGGTTTCATTAAGCTTCTCTCTAAGTAATACTGTATTAAGCCTACAGTTAATAAAAGAAAATTTGTATTTAAAAGTAACACCAAGCTGTTCTATTTACCACCAAGCCCAAAGATATCATCAGACAACTTGTGTGATCTAATGTACCTACTTAGCTAGAGAAGCGAGAGAATGTTGAAAACTCCTGACAAAATGACTAAACACTAAAGCTCCTGACTTAAAGAATCATTGCTTAAAATGCTTCCCAAAGATGCAAAAGGTCTGATAGCATCTTTGCTGAGCTGCAAGAAACCATTTGATAATGTCACAAGGGTCCAGATTAATCAGCGCAATTTTCATCAGCTGTGTGTGCGCTCGACCGCAGGACTCAGTTCCAGCCCTGGGTTTAGAATCCTCACGCCTTGCTTCATGGCAGTGAGCGTGAAAACTCTCTGTTTCCGAGAGGCTCACCTGGCACGCGACGTGCACATGGCCAGACACAAGCAGCCTCGTCGTTTCAGCCATTAAATATATGTAAATGAAGAGACACACCAGAGAGCTTGGGCATAATAGCACGCACAAGGGAGAAATGGATCCTGGGTAGTGATTAATTCATTTGATGATGCCTCTAGTGAGGAATTTTAGGTCACAAATGAACTGACAGGATGACAAATTACCATTTTAAGGAATTTACTGGGAATCATTAAGGAACAATTGTCAGGTAGTTTGTGGCAGGCTGAGACGATGGAACAAAATGCAGATCTTTTTTTTTTTTTCCCGTTTCCTTATCTGAAATGTAGCATTAATTATCTTTTTGTGCAAATCTTCTCCACAGTGCTTGTCTGATTGGGTGTAATGCATGGAGTAGTTCTGTCTAAATTGTAAATTCATTTGGAAAAGGATTCTGCACAATTAAATTGCTAGACAGCAGGGAGGCAAAAGAGGTGAAGCCAAAAATGGATAGAGAGAGAGAGAGAGAGAGAGAGGAAGCAGTTTCTGTTTCTGTCCAATGAGCCACTGGGCCGCATCAGACCTGCTGTGATTTTATTTGAATGTTTACAGTTTAGTCTAATGCACAAATAATGCAACGCTTCCGGAGGCGAGTCTGATCAGAATGCACATGGCTTCGGCCAGACAACACAGCAGCATTCGGAAACAAATCGCTAATGGAAAGTTGAAATGAATGTGGTATATCCATAGCCACAGTATATCTATTCACACCAACATTAAATCAGATTCATCAGATCAAATTTACTCAGATTTCTTCAACAAGCCCAACACGTAAAAACAACTTCAATA
>JAQMYK010000035.1:25625890-25638552 GCA_030014345.1 Clarias buthupogon | reverse complement strand
ATGTTATGGGGATGGGATTATTATGTTAGTGCCTCTTTCATTGCATTTGTGGTGTGTGTGTGTGTGTGTGTGTGTGTATGTGTTTGTGTGTGTGAGAGAGAAAGCCAGAGAGAGAGAGAGAGAAAGAAAGGGCAGTCATGCAGTAGAGAAAATTCTGGCATCTGTCGGAGAGCGCTCTGATTAAGTGAGAGCTGACAATACCTCAATTTAGCCGCCACATACGAGACCTAATTAATAATGAAGAATGAAGAATTTCACTCAATGACTTGCATTTTATCTGCTCTTTTAAAGAAATAAAGAGTTACTTTCTTGAAAATGAAATCCAAATCAATCCTCTGATTAATAGTCAAATTAATTTTATATCATTTTAACATACTGTACTTTAACAGGACGTAACATAAAGAGTTCTGACTTTTTGTCTCTTTACATGCCGTAGTCTTGAAAGCATTCTTCTAAAACTTTATAGCAGGCAATAAAAGCACTGTAGCGTTTTATTATTTCATAGATGCTTCCAGTGTAGACAAACAGTCCTGCAGGAGAAAACCGAATAAACCCAGTGTTCGCTACACTGTCTGAGATCCGTATCATGGTCTTTTCCTGAGAATGATCTAATCGTGAATTGGACCTTTGAGAGAGAGGATATGCTGTATAGCATCTATCACTTACCAGACAGATGTAGATAAAGCGTTTTTTTTTTCATGCTTTGTTCCAATTTCTTCTATTTATCCTACTTAAAACATGGCCTTCAAGGCAAACATTGCAATAAAATATAATACCGTTCCGATTCAGACCCCTGCGTGTCAGCATGAAGGTTATCAGTGACAGTGTTGTTTGAAAATTAATGCATGCTCAGCAATTTAAAAAAAAAAAAGATAGAAAAGAAACAGGGATTGAGAGTGTGTGTGACTGATTCACTGGGGGTGGGACTGGTTTCTATAGTAACAGTGCATTCCTGTTTTCTTCTCCTCTCTGCCGCTATGGAAGCGAAGTATTTCGCTCGTGCAGGAAACAGAGTTATGGTAATGGCCTTTTCTCACTTTCGCATCTTTTTCTTTTTTTTTTTTTAAACTTCTATCTCATTATACAGTAGGTCTTTGTCACCCATTTAAAAATCCATCATCTGCTTTCATTCCTTTACTCGGTTCATTATGAAGTTCTGGGTTTCTGTTTTTTGGTTTTCCTCCATATCGCTTAGAAATTTAGAAGATCAGATCTGTAAATTGTTTTATTCTGATTCTGATGGCAAGACTGGGACAAAGTAAGCTCCTAGACAGAGAAAGCTCGAACAGAAAACACAGAGCAGCCTCAGCTGTAGAGTTAATTTTATTAGCTGGATCTATTTTCCTACTTGATTGCACTCATCATTTCAACCTGCCAGGTTTTAGATTTCAGCGTGATTGGCTTGTTTCTCACCCGCAGACTCTGAAACCACGGAGGACGAAGCAGCCGAGCCTCAGATGGAGACTAAAGACGGAGGCAGAGGCGATCCAGATGAGACCTCCCAGCGGGTCCCTGCAGGTAATTACACTCTTTTCACCAACATCATTGTTACGTTCCAGTCTTCGCACACAGCCCACCTCACACCGCCTCTTCTATTCACAAAGGATACACACACACACACACACATTTTTTAATTTATTTTATTTTTATTTAACCTTTAATTTAACCCGACAAGTCATTACAAATACAAATTCCTAATTACAATGCACAGCCAGGCAAAAAAAAAAAGCAAAGCCGCTTAAACAGGATAGAAAACCGAAGTGGAAGGGGGAAAAATGTATAACAACAAACAACAAAATCGAAGGACAGAGAACAAACAAAAACAGCAGAGCTGGTCCAATAAGACATTTATATAAGTATACATTTGGTGGCTCAGATGGCTTGGTTGATCTGAGGATCCGGGTTCGAGTCTCATTATTAGTGGCCCCAGCCACTGCATGCAGTGAAGGGCCCCAAGTCTGGTTAGAAAAATAAGAAGGTTCCATCAGGAAGGGCATCCAGTGTAAAAAAGCAATGACAAGGTGTGTGTGGATCGGATGGTCTGCTACTGTATCACAACCCCTTGATAGGAACAGCCGGGAAACTTTTCTGTGTTTGTTGTAGGATCTTCATGGTTTATTACAGTTTCAGTGAAAGATGTTCAATGTCATTTATCTACATTGATCTACTGTCTGGTCACTTTGCTTTGCCACCTTGTTTACTTCACCCTTTGTTGTTTTTATCTCAGTGCCAAAAATATGACTTTGGTTAGATTGAAAATCCCATAAATTGCTTTCTTTTTCCCGCTTGGTTTTAGATGTGCTTGCTGCTATCGATCTTCTCTGCACGCAGGTCTTAGATTAACCCTCAGAATCCTTAAAAGCCTAAAGCAATATAAAATATCCAAGAATGTCTTATCACAGTGTCTCACACATACATCAGAACCTGAGGTTGAGTTATACTGTATGTGCTGCTTGGCCATCGGTCTGTCTGGAGATAAAATCGATACGTTACACCCACAAGAAAATAAGTATCAAGTAATAAGTAGAATTTTATGTAACACTTTGCTTATAAACTGCAATATACTTTATAGTCAGGAGCATTTAGTGTATTAGACTGCCTGGCCAAAAAAAGTCCCACTTTCTAAGAGTTAATTCGATTCCCTGTAGCATTGATTATATCTCTCGATGTGGTGGCCAATTTGTGTGTGTAAATGATTCCTCCTGTTCCCAGAACCACTATTTGAATATGGCTGTGCTATCAGGGAAGAAAAACACTATTCAAGATAACCTGATCATTCAATACATTCAGGTTATGAGCTGACTTCATTTATATTGTTGCCTGTTACCTATAGTCTAGACCTGACCAACTGAAGCAACCGCAGATCATAACACTGCCTCCAGAGGCTTGTACAGTGCACCCATATATCTGTGTATACAGTATGCGTATAGCCCGGGTTCAATTCCTCCATCAGTGCCCAAACCTCATCCACTGGACGCAGTGCTAGTCCCAAGCCCGGATAAAATGGGAGGGTTGCATCAGAAAATGCATCAGGCATAAAAACTGCGCCAATTTGCATGCGGATTGGATGGTCCGCTGTGGCGACCTCTCGACGGGAGCAGACGAAAAACTAACAACAGTCGCCACTATGCATGACGGGTGCATCACATAATGCAATTCCCTCTTTACCCTGGTACCTGCATCGCCCTGAAAATTAGTCAATCTGGACCCATCAGCCAACATAACCTTATCCATTGCTCCAAAGTCCAATCTTTATGCTCTCTAGCAATAAACTTCAAACTTCAATCAATCTGAAGACTTCTCTCTGAAGGCTTTTTTTCTGATTAGCCTCACTAACAAGTGTCTTTACTGTATATGGTCACATTGCTGTTTAGTACACAGAAGTTCAGACAATAATAAATATCTATTATCAGGTTTCTATCAGTTCTCATCCAAAAATACTAAAATACAGGGATCTGTATGACAGACACGTGACATAATGTAACAAAGATTAAACATACAGAATAGCATTTTTTTGTTTTGTTTTATAACGTGTTGCTATTTAAGAATAAAATTTAATAGATGTTGTTGTTGTGGATCAGGTGATGTTATCCGGACATTTATTTAAATGTTATGGAAGACGTCTCCAGTCTCAGGGCTTTGCAATAGTCAAAAGTAAAATTTTCAGATTTTCTTAATTTTATGACAGACTGGAAATTTTCTTTCTTCTTCTTCTTATTATTCAAGAGTAATAAATAGAAAATGAATAAATAAGAAATAAAATATAAAATATATAAAATAAGTAATAAGAATGTGTCTGATCGGTGTATAGAAGTTCTTTTGATTATACATCGATCAGCCATAACATTAACACAATAAAATTTCAAATATATACCATTAAAAAGGTGACAGGATTATGGGCACTCAAGGCTCACCCATGACTGTGGCGACCAAAAGTCAGCCCGTCTGGTCTAATACCACAGAACAACCAATGCAGCACAACTTGACAAAAAAGTCAATCCTGGCTAAGAGAGAAAGGCGCCAGAACACCCAGTGCACCACAGCTCACCATGTTACTTGGCCCAGTAGCCAAAAAGCCTGACTGCCTACCTCTCCTGCATACAAATTCCCCAGACCCCAGTCTGATCAAGCACCCATGGAATGTGCCGGACAAACAATACCGATCCACGAAGTCGGCATTTTGCAACCCACATCAACCAAAGGGTGTGTGTGTGTGTATGTGTGTGTGTGTGTGTGTGTCTCTACCGCACATATATATTGGCACATCATCAAATCATCCGCCTCTTAAGTCTCAGCATGTGTGTATTGCATTCAGCTTCTCTACAAACCACAACATTTTTAAAGACCCTTATACTGCTGATTCCAACAGTGTTATTCTCAACACAAAAAGAATGCTTACATGTTTACAAGGACAGCAGCAAGAAGCGAGAAGCTTATTCTGCCATTCTGTTCAGTCACTTTGCAGGATCTTGGCAGTGGCACTTTCTGCTGTCATTATACGTTATGAGAAAAGCTGTCCCAGCAGCCCCTGGGGAGAGGGAGTGGGTGTTCATTTGGGGTGCTTTCAGATAGAGCGAAATGATTTCCTACATTAGAAGAAAATAGCATTTCTTCAACCAAACTAAAATAGGTCATTGAAATGTACAGTAGATATGATATGCAAGCTGGTGGACTTTAGTATTTAATCAGGTATGGGTTCTTTTGTTGTTGTAAACAATCACATTAGACTCCTTTTTCTTTTCTCTGGCAAATTGCTTTCCTCCAGTAAGCTCAATAGTGAATGATGGGATGTATTGTCTCCCAACTATCTAACACCAACTGCTATGAAAACCACCTCTCAAGACTGTCTAGATAATGAACACCCACAATTTACAGCTGAAGAAATATGGAGGGAATAAACGTGTCAAGTGTTGAGATTTCCCGTAGAGTGATGCATATCAGATTGATTCGATGCCTTAGGACGGTGGGCGGAGACTTTTTCTCTGCAAATCTGGAGGATGTTTGCCCTTTATATTGGCCTCCCATTTTTTGCTTGCATCAAGCTGTACCTGCCCACCGCATCGAACCAGGCTGTGAGTAACCCGGTCCCTGCTGAGGGCATGGCATCTACCACAGAGCCTGCTGAAAATGTCATGCACCTACTCATCTTATTTTTATGAAGCATTTCTCAAATTGCATGCAATTTGAGCAATCGCGGGTTTTGTGAATTTCCGACAAAAATGCCAGAGCCTGGCCTGGATTTAATAGTGTTTTCTAAATGGTCCATTTTTTAATGCCATTGGTGTTTTTTAGATTTTATCTAACTAGACATGAAAGACAAGGATTATTCTGCAGGTGCCGTTATAATAAAGCAGAATGAATGCTTAAATGCATTTATATTGCTATCATAGAATATCTTCATACTATATCCTGAGATTTCCATTTTTATGCAAAATAGCACAAACATTTCATCATAAATGAAAGGCTAAAATTAAGCTACTGTGTAAAAGACCAATATAATTGTATACTACAGTAATGAAACAAGATTTCTCAGTCAATATTTATATACAGTAGCTACTACATATTTAAATCTGGCACAGTCACTTTTTTAATTGGCCTTTTTCAGTTATATAAGGATGCAGGTTCATGCAGTAATTAGGAAACTTCCATACTACATGAGTATGAAAAAAAAAAAAAAAATTCTTATGACATTTAATTATGTAACAGTATACCCGCTCATTGTCTATATCCCTTATCGTGTACACAATCGTGGGATTCCTTTAGGCTATCCCAGGGAACTAAGGGCATGAGGCGGGAACACCCTGGACGGGGTACCAGAACAACTCACTCAGAGTACACATTCACCCACACACTACAGGGATATGCCAAGAAGCCACTGTGAAGTATTTGGACTGTAGGAGGAAACCGGAGTAGCTAGAGGAAACCAACCAAGCACAGGGAGAACATGCAAACTCTAAAGGTGTGAGGGCTCGAGGTCTCAGGTCTGGGGCTCAAAGTCACAGTGCCAATCACTACCTCACCGTGCTATATAACACTATACAATTACTTTTTTAACTAACATATTGAAATTACATTTATTCATACTGTATTGTGAAATCAATGAATGTACATGAATGCACATTACAATAGTGAAAACCTTATAAAAACCTGGCTAGAATCAGCTGTAGCAAGAAAGGACCATTGGGCGTCATTAACACAATAAACGGTATGTAGGTTTTCAAATAAGGTTGCTGAAGTTATTGAGACTTAAAGTTATATGTCATAGAAAACTAGAATTTCTATCACAGTCTCCTAACTGCAACATTTCTGAAATGTAGGTAGGTATGTAGGTAGGTAAAGTGCAAGACAGCCCAAGAGTGTCTTAGAATTCTTAGAAGTGTGGGTGAAAAGTTATTAAACAAGAATAAACAAACCTCTTAATTTTCTACAAAAGTAGTTTTCAAGCTGTGATATCTGCCAGAAGGTGTGTTCATAAGTACTGATGTAGTCATTTTTGCATGATTCGTTATGACTTTTTGTTCTATTTTTTAAGTGAAATATAAAGTAAATTGGTAATACTTGCAGAAAATTAATTTTTTAACAATTTACTGCCAAGATTATGTTTAGTTTTTTTTAAATTTCAAACAATATATGGAATTTGGACGGGGTGCCCAATGAGCTATGATCTCACAATTCTCTATCATGGCCTCAATTTGGAAATTGTATTCCCTCACCAGCCTCTGGTGAAGAAAACATCATGATAACTTTTTTTTTTTACTGGCTGTTACATAATGCTAAATAAACATCTCCTGACAAAGAATTTCATAATATAAATGGTTACAGGTTTCACTGTACAAGTCCCTGTGTAAGTTATCACTACAGAAACTCTATTATATTAGAATGAGACCAATATAAACCTTGAATCTTCAGCAGTGCAAAGTGTTGCATTGCATTTTCTCCGTTTCTATGAGATTGAGCCATAGGGTCTACTCACTATGGTGTACCAGCCTAATTACATATAGGTTTCTTTCACATCCTCCTACCTCTCTCATTTGATTTTTTTTCTGCAGGTGAGCGGATGATGGATGTGGCATCAGGTGCGAGTGGTCACGGTGAAAACACAGTGGTGGAGAGAGAGATGCAGTCCCTGGGATCAAGAGCAGCGGGGCCACAGGCCGCCAGGCAAGGCACCGGCCGGGAGCCAACGGCCACCCACATCAGGCACCTAGGGGTCGAGCCGCTGATCCGGGCGTCCCGTGCCAATCTGTCCCGGCCAGTGTGGGGGTCCGAGGAAAGTGTGTCATTAGCTAGCGATTACTATGGTAGCACGTTCAGTCTCTACAGAGGAAGGACTTTTTCTATTCCCCTGTAATACAAAGCATTCCCGCGATCGCAAATGATTAAACTATTCATAACTCCAGCAGCCCCACAATATAAACATCAAATAATAATAATAATACCTTGCAAAACAACCATAAACAGCCAACATTCCCAGTCCACAGGAGGCCTTCGCTGTGACATTGAGCCCTGTGTGTGTGCTGAGGAGGGTTGGTGACTCAGACCAGAGCCCAGGGTGTGACCCCTTAATTTGCTCTCTCTGTAGGGAGAGAGAGACAGAGAGAGACAGACATAGAGAGAGAGCGAGAGAGAGAGAGATAGAAGGCTCTCCACATTTGGATGAGGTTCAGATCAACCCACTGCAACCTATTACAATTAGATGTGACTCATTCACAGGTGGAGGTTCAGTAAACTGAAACAATGACGATGTTGGAATGAGCAGATATTGCGACGATGCAAGCCAAGTGCGCTGAGGCTGTTTTGATTTTCAGCTGCAACTATCACCCTTATGTAATTCCAAAAGTGTTGTTAGGAAAGTGGCAAAGCAGAAATCTTTTCGAGCACAAATCATTCCTCATGTGGGTGCTTGATCAGTTTGCAGTTGTTATGTGGTGCGTAGAAGAAAGAGAAAGAAAGACAGGATTATCTGATTCCGTCCCTCCTCCTCAGCACCATCCCACAGCCATGTTAGAGCCAGGGCCCCTGATACAGTACATGCAACAGCACCTAGGACTCCAACTATCCTGTCCCATTCCAAACAAATTTAAACAACATGCCCCAATTAATGGCCAGCAAAATATTTTCAGTAAATATGTACATTTCATCACAGTACAGACAGTGGTTTAGCAATACTTTCTTATAAGATCTGAGCAATTTAACTCCAGGCTCATGCTCATCTTTTAGTTTCTGTTATATACACATATAAGTATATCTCATTTTTCATCATGCCATTCGTTTCATGGAGCATGTTCAAGAAAGTGATGGCAGGCTGGTCATTTTCCTGTCTACTGTCTAAAGCTTACGTGACCTTGGCAGGCACAGAGAAATCACTGTTCATCACCCAGCTACAGACCTGGCCTTTAAGCGTACCAGCCAATAATCCTGTGTCAGATCTGTGCTATGTAATGTGCCAGCCAACATTCTTTAAAGACATGACGTGCCCTTTTCCTGTTGGTCAGTGCACATCTTCTATCACTATACTGCGATATAGTAGAAATATTATTATGACCCTTTAAAAAAAAATGGTGCATTTGTTGTTACCTTTTGAAATTAGGTCGAATTAGTAAAATCCCAGGGATACAGTTATTAGCATTTCCATTTTTAGGCATTTTCATCACATTAGACTGTAACTTAATACAGAAATACATTTGATTAAATTAAGTGCCACCTTCCCTTGCCCACAATTATTGCCTTTTCTGTGCCTCATCTAGATTTATTTTCTTTTAGTTCATACTTTCCTTTGACCCCCATTTTCTATGTGCATTTTCTATTTTGCCTATTTTCTATATTTTCTACCTCCACAGCAATAGATGCAAAATAAAACAAACTCGTGGTTGTTGCTATTATTTGCATCATATTGTTCGTGTGTGGTGCCATCGGCCCTTTTAGGTTCTCTGATTTCTCTGCATGCTTTTTATTAAAGGATTGCTTCAGCTTGACTTTTTGCATGCATTTTATGCCAAACGTATTATATATAAATATAAACATGTTTACATCTACTGTAATAAAAAACATTACAATGCAAATGGATATATATTGATCCATCAGCTTATATGGCAATGAATAATTCTTTTGATTTTTGATAGAATAGACCATAAAGCACAAAATAATACAGGCATCACCAAACATAGTCATTCTCATCGTAAAAACTGTACATTTGATATCTGAAATAAAATTTTAACTGAAGAACCACATCTTGGTAATTTGCCTATTTTATTTTTCAATAATTATGAATAATGTCATTGGACAGTACGATAAAATTTTTATGAAAATGTAAAAAAAAAATATATATATATATATATAATAAAGAACAAAAAAGAGAAAACAGGCCAAATAGCTAGGGTGCCATTACTAATTGCTGGATTTTTCATATTGCACTAACACAACCCACTCTTAAAGAGCATCCGAGTGTTATTTTTCCAGATTCTTGCACGATCACGTTCCTTTGCATGGTTTTGACACTGCTTGGGTGATGTTCATGCAATACTTCACACTGGATATCTCATACAGAAGTAAGTCTAAACATCTGCAGGCTGGGAAGGAAGCCTGTAGACTGAAAAAAGTAAATATGTTTTTGAACAGTCAGATTACTGTCGGTTGGCACATGCTGTGAATAAGTTTTCATAGCCTTCTAAGTACAGTCTTAGTTATTTAAATGCTGTTCCTGAATAATAATTTGCAACTATTCCTTCTCAGCTATAGCAGTGACATGTGACCTACAGATGTGTATATCCAGTCTTATAAGGTGGTCTAGTCCAGTGTTTTTGGAAGGAATTGGCTAGTAGGCTCCATTGAATTTGACGCTACTAAATACACACAGTGAGGTGTATTGTAAATTAAATTGAATTGATTTAATTTGGTTCTACTGTGATGAAAGATAACTTGCTTATTCAGGCAGAGTTAGCCTTGGTCTTGACTGTCACCCCAAGACCAATGTAAAAGGCACTCCTATTTCTTTATATTTATCTTTTTTTTTTTTTACTTTCACTCATCAGTTTTACCCAAAAATATTTATATAAAAACAAATTAGAGTAGATATGATTTCTAAGTACTTGATGTAGATAGCATTTTTTTCTTTACCCACCTTAAAATTGGGCCATTTTGAAAGTTTAATCCCAATATTGCCAGTCAAACACACAGACACTGAAATGGTTAAATCTCCGCAAATTTTTTCTCACATGCATTGTATTCCCAAGACAAAATGCCTCTCTGGCCCCCTGTCCTCTTCCAAATAGCTGGGCTCCTCCCCTTTATTAACCCAATAGTCTAACAGAACATTTCCCTTAATCGCCTTCTTTCAGGAGCCAATCTGAGGAAGTTTTGAGGGAATCTCCCCCACAAGTTCTCCCTCCCCCTTCCCCTAAAATAATCCGTTCATCCACTTCTCCCATGCTTGGCCGGTCTGGTTCAGGACCCCCCACACCCCTGAGCCCACGCAAGAAAGCCGTTGTGCCAAGTGAATACCAGGACACAGTACCAGGAGAGTTCGAGGAGAAGATTAAGCAACCCAAGTCTTCAGCCATGTCCCAGAGCAGTGCACAGGACTCTCGACCCCAGACCCCTGTCAGTGATTATTCCCGGAAGGACTTGACCCCCCGTCCGTCTCCTAAACTAACACGGCCGAGCTCCAAGATCTTTGAAAGAGTGAGAGTTTTTGAGGAGCGCAGAAGAAGCATAGACAATCCTGAGGGGTCAATCTCAGGGCGCTCTTGGGCTGGGTTTAACAGAGCTCCTTCCATTGACTCTGATGATGGAGGAAGTCGTCTAGGAATCTCAAGAGAAAGTTCCAAGGAGGACCTCCATGAAGCTTTGAAGGCAGATGCAGAGCAGAGAAGGTCTGTTTTCAGGCATAGAGCTGCTTCTTTGGAAGACAGACCTCGGTTCTCCCAGAAAGTGCAAGACATTGAGCACAGGTTTACTGAGGAGCTCCAGCGAATCAAGAAGCTTGTGGGGAAGCCACATATGAAGAAGTCCTTCTCTACTGAACAGCTATCCACTTTTCACAGGGGCAGGCAGCCCACGAGAAAACTTGAGCCCATTCCACCCCAGGTGCTTCAAAAGCTACAGGACCGGGAGCGTGCTCAGCAGGAACAAGAGAAGAAAATAAAAGAGCAAGCCAAAGACAAATTACCACAGGTGCAAACACGTCTAGTTCAGCAGCAGGAGTCAGTGTTACAGGAACATGTTGTGCAAGAGCAGTCACCCATAACAGCTAAAAAAATTAACCAAAAAGGAGAGGAGCCTTCACCTCCAGAATGTATGTCACCATCTGAGTTACCTGGACAAAGGTCTCCGAGAATCATGCATGGACCTAGTCCAGTTGCGGAGAAACTTAGACGATCACCAATTCTGGAAATCTCTTCTAAGACTGATGAGCACCCACGCTCACCTTGCAGAACAAGAGCAGAGTCACCGTCCAGAAATGTCCTGGAGATGACATTACGCAAGGTAGAACCAAGACCTGCAAGCCCACTTGTCAAGAGAGTAGGTCATGCCCAGGAAGTTACTCCAGTCCACGTAGAGGATGAAACTGTACATAGAAAAACACCCATAGAGATCACTCTGAGAAAGTTGGACAGAAGACCTGAAAGTCCTCTTGTGCAGGGTGAAATCAGTGCAGTACAGGAGTGTTCTGTCCAGGCACCACCTCATAAACCTCCAAGGGTTTCACTCACCTCCTCTAAAGAAGAAAAAATGGAGATAGATGTGACTCCTCTAGCACCAGCCCTAAAGCTCACTATCCCACAGATTATTGTTGAAGAAGAGCCAATGGAGACAGAAACATCTGTACCTGTTCAGATAAAAACAAGCAAAAATACCGCTTCCAAAGAGGAGAAACCTCAGCGAGTGAGAGGGAGGGGACGTAAACAAAGACCCATGTCTCCTGAATTAGGTGGGTGTGTTGTGTTTGTTTGTAAATTATTTCTATTTACTCAGACATTTGTGTGCAATTGCATGTGATTTAAACTATTAAATGTCTAAAGGGCATATTCTGACAATTGTGAGATATTGAATTTCTGCCTTTTGTTTTCTAGTTACAGCCCTATTCAGACCGAAAGCAATTTGCTCAAGTCATACTTATTAAGATCCTACACAAGTACTGGCAATTGGTCAATGTATTATTTTATAGGAACTTTTTAGGACTAGACCAAGTCAGCGTGGATCAGAATTCATGTATTCATGTATTCATGTACAGACTCGGCCCAGAATGTAGTGTAAAAAGCCATGTAAAAAACTTATAAGATGTGTATGATTGGAAATGCCTCCGGCATTAATAGTGAACATAATAAATTTTAGCCTAGCATATAAGTGCGGTTAGCAGTGACTAATGGGAAGTTGTGCTTAGGGCAGTGGTGGGTTAGTGTTTAGGGCTCTGGACTGCTAATGGGAAAGTTATAAATTAAAATCCAACTACTGCCAATCTGCCACTGTTAAAAAAGCCCTTGATTTTCAAGTCAGTTTGGACTAATTGTGTCCATCAAATAACCAGTGTTGGGGGACGTTACTTTTTAAAGTAACTAATTACATTACAAAATTACTGTCATTAACAAGTAATCAGTCTTATAAAAGTAACTAGTTCGAGTACTTTTCCATTGCAGAAAATGAAAACTCCTTTGTGATTCCTT
>JAQMYK010000035.1:25581689-25600903 GCA_030014345.1 Clarias buthupogon | reverse complement strand
CTTCTTTTTAACCCTGGTCTCTTGTATTTTGACTCATAGCCTGACAACATCCTCATGGCTGACCCTTCCAGTGATCAGATCCGCATTTGTGATTTTGGAAATGCAGTAAAGTTTACACCTGGTGAAGCACAGTATTGCAAATATGGTACTCCAGAATTCATTGCCCCAGAGATTGTAAACCAGACACCAGTCTCCAAGGCAACTGACATCTGGTAAAACATCTGGTGCCTACATCTTAAAATATATTGTACAGACAAGAATGTCATGAATATTCTAATTTTTTTTTTTTCCTCAGGCCGGTTGGTGTCTTGACCTATCTGTGGTAGGTTCAGTTCCATTCAACGTAATGTGTATAGTGCTTTTAACAATGGAAATTGTCGCAAAGCAGCTTTACAGAAAGAAAAATTCTAAATATACTGTATAGTATTCTAAATATAAATTTGGATATAAGTTGAATTTTGTGAAACAAGCATGTGATTTATTTTTAAGAATAATTGCAATGTATCTTGTTGGTATGTAATATTTTAATAAAGTTTCCTCTTTATTGTAGTCTAACTGGCGTGTCCCCATTTGCTGGAGAAAATGACCGAACCTCCGTCCTTAACATCAGGAATTACAATGTGGCTTTCGAGGAGAACATGTTTGCTGATCTCTGCCATGAAGCAAAAGGATTTGTCATCAAGTTACTTGTGGCTGACAGACTGTAAGTGAAAGCACTGTTCAATCTATGTGAACACGTCATTGGTAAACTGTTTCCAAATTACTCACTGAACATTTAGCATTTTAATGTCATCATGTTCCTTTTTTTCTCCACAGGAGGCCAGATGCTTGTGAATGTCTTCGCCATCCTTGGTTCAAGGTAGGAGGGAGATGAATACCAGCAAGAAAATTATACAAAGAGTGAATATTGAAGAAGAGATAATTTGCCACAACTTATAGCCTGCACTTTCAATATTTTAATTTCCCCAGACATTTTTATTCTGTTTCAGATATGTTAAACATGAAAGCACAAAAAACATAGAGGAAATACTACATACTGTATAAAAATATTACTAAAGTATACTACTCTATACTAAGTATACTAATCGCAAAAAGTCTTGAGCCACTCCTCATTTTTTCACATTTTGCTTTCAGAGAGCCAGACTTGTATGACTTGTTGTATTTTTAATGTAGTATTGAGTAATAGTTCTCAAGGCTCCCTGAAGAACTTGTTCAGGTCTTGTTTTTGGCAAGGCTTTATCCCTCAGCTTAGTCCAGTCCCTGTACCTGACCAATTTCAGAGGAATATTTTAGTTTGTTAAGCCACACAGTGGCCTGTGAATCATCCAAGCATAAAAAAAAATCCAACTTAAGGCATGAACCAGTGAGAAACAGGTGCAGATGATGACAGGCAAGAGGGAAAATGAAGTTCTTGCTGAGGTTGTTACATAAACCACAAATTTTTAAATTGTATTTTTAGGCACTTTGCAGCCCTTCACATATTCCCATTTCTTTCGTTTAATCTACATAATTACACTTCATTTTATATGAAGAAATGAGGTTTGTCGCAATATTTTTTTGTAAACTCTGTATATTTAAATGTTTATTTTCATTAATTATTATTATTTTATTAGTACATGGTAAATTCATTTTAAGTTAGAAAACATGTTAATGTGTATTTATTTATTTATTCTTTTCAGATACTGAATAAGGGAAAAAGCATAAGCACAGACTCTCTCAAAAAATTCTTGTTGAGAAGAAAATGGCAGGTCAGAAAAAGAAACACATTGTTTATTTACATCTGTCTATATTTTTTTGATACATATTTATAGTAACACATATTAAACCATTTACAGAAGTCTCTTATTAGCTACAAGTCCAAAATGGTCATGAGGTCAATACCTGCATTGCTGGATGACTCTTCAAGCCATATTTCCATAGCTGTTCCACGGCATTTAAAGGAAGGTTCACCACCACCATCCTCTTCATCAGACTCTGATGAAGACATCGATGAGCTGCCATTTATACCCATGCCACTGAATATGGAGTTCTCCGGCTCCAGAATGTCACTGAATGAGATTACTGGGGATGATGAGATAATAACCAAGACGAATAGCAATCTAGATAGGTCAGGACCAGCCACTCAAAAGCCAGAGCCCATGGAGTGTGAGCAATTAGATGAAGCTGGTGATACTGATGTGCGAGGTAGAGCAAGGAAGAGGACAACACTTGATGATGAAAAAGGTTCCTCTGGTGAAGAACAAGGGGAATTTTCTGAGAGGGCAGAGCAGCCCAAAAGACCCCTTAGACGAGGGTCTAGTATGGAATCTGACAGTTCTGAGGGAGTTCGTCGCAGAGGTGAACTGCGTAGAGGAAGCTCTGCAGATAGTGCACTACAACTCCATATCAAGCCAGAAGAAGGTACTGAGGAGAGTCCCACAGAAGGTAGAAGAATCCTTAAAAAGTCTGTTTCTATGGAACTGCCACGAAGAAGCCCAAGCCCAGGAACGGCAAAGCTGAGCCAAGAGGATTATGCTCTGAAACTGGAGTTGATGAGACAAAGGCTTCTCAGAGGAGGCTCTGTGGACAACAAGATGAGTGGCCTTCGAGGCCCCCTGCTGGAGACATTGGGCATGGGCAATGAAAAATGCTTTTTACGAGGGCCTCATCTAGGTAACCCTCCGTTAGTCCGAGCAGCATCCAGCGACTCTCCTCGAGATGACATTCCAAAGACCAAAGTGCTCAGAAAGAGTTCTTCCTTCAGCCAGGGTGATGCTGAGCCTATGCCCTTATATCGGAGGATCGGTGCACCCCTAGAGATTCCTGTAGCCCAGGTTGAAGAACGACGTCTGCAGGAAGCTGTGTCCATGTCTGTTCTTGCAGAGCCAGCAAAGCCAGATTCACGCCCGATTACTCCAAAAGCAGTCACTCCTGAACCAAGAAAACATGAGACAAATCTAAAGGTAGAAGACAAGGAACCATCACCTGTCAGGGAGGTTAAGCATGACGAAATTCCTATTAAGCAAACAGACATTGCTACTGTAGTCAAAGGTGATGATCAGATATGCAGTGATGGTGCAGATCAAAAGAAAGATTTCAGGATGTTAGAGGAATCTGTTCTAGAACTTAAGAAAGTGCTGCAAAGTAGGTCAACACCTGTTATGGTGCCAAGAGTATTAGTAGAGAAGATTGAAGAAGAAGAGGAAGGAGAGGAGAAGGAACTAATAGAATCTGTAAAAGAAGGGGAACCTTCTGTTACTAAGATGGAAGATGAAGAAATTGAGGAAGAAATAACACCAATTACATCCTCAGAGATCATAAAACCCACTAGTATAATTGAGGATTCTCCAGCTGTGGCCCCTCAGAGTGTTGTCTCACCATATGTGACCACCAGTCCCCCTGTACTAACTGTACTTCCAGATGGCAGGACTTCTGCATATGCAAGTATTATGCAGGCCATCATAGTCCCATCACTGCAACCACCCAGCCAATCCACAATCATCCCTACATCTACAACACCAACTTCTCCAACAGGACCTGTTCCTACAACCATGTCCAAGCATGTTGTAGAGCCAATTGTTGTGTCAACAACACCATCATCCAAGTCAGACACTCAGCAAACCACTGAACATCCTGCAGTTTTCTCCCGAGTTGCATCAGTAGAACAACCAACAAAGGAACCAAGTCCACCTAAGACTCCCACACTTGCTTCCTCAAAGAGGGAGTCCTCTCCTGGAGGTCAAATTCAGGATCTTACCTCTGAGGAGGTCTTTGAATCTCGGTTCAAGAAACGCGAGTCATCCCTCACTCGTGGGTTGAAACTTCTTTCATGGCAAAAGACAGAAGAAAAACCCACTACAGTTGCTCCTGAGGTTACTGAAGAGATGTATCGTCCAGGACCAGCTGGTGCGCCATTAGAATTTGTACACAGAAAACTGGAAGAGAAATCCAAATCTGTTCAGGATCTCCGTGAAGCAGAAAAAGATCCAGGTTTTATGAGAAGACTGTCCATGCGCCTGAAGAGGTCTCCTTCAACTGAGAGGAATGAGGAAAAGCCAAAAGAAGAAGAAACCAGTGTCCCAAGGCGTCGTTTATCATGGGCTTTGGGTAGGAGAGGGTCACAGGACAAAAAGGAAGTGGAGATGATGAGACTGGATGGAGGACCAGAGGAACCTCCAGAGCCAGAGTCCAAAAAGCCAAGTGAGTCTCCTGTGCTAGCCATGCGCAGAAAGATCAGCAACACAGTGGCTGGCATATCCATGAAGATCAGGAGCCATTCTGAGGAAAGGAAAGATGAAAAAGAGAAGACAGAAACCAAAAAGACTCCTTTGTTGTCTATATTGCGCCGTTCTACCTCAGAGGGAGGCAGTCTGAAGAGGATGGGTATCCCACAGAATCAGCTAGCTTCCCAGTCTGGTAATGGGGCCTCCTCTGAGTCTTTGGATTCCATGTCCAGCATACAGTCAGAGTCAGCTGCCAAAAGTATGTTACACAATTTATTCAAGACAGACTGTACGATTTATTGTTAAGTTGATTGTGAACTAGCTTTGATTGACTTTATGACATGTCTTTTTGCTTAATAATCATACATCATAAATCACTAAAGGCATTCAAGATTTTAAGTTAAGTGACATACCATGATTAAGTTCCAAGAAAAGCTTGGTATTATACAAGCGGTGTAATGTCAGATTGAGTGCAAGAGTTATGTTAATTTCCTACAAGGTGCAGAGACTGAGAGGAGGTCACGATGGGATCGATGGGGCCTAACAAGAGGGAGAAGAGATAAGACCATATCCCAGCCAGACATACCCACTGCTATAGCCAGAGAGAACGGCTCGCTCCGCTCTCGCCAGTATTCCCGGACAGCCTCAGGTTTGTCTTTTTGTTCACTGGATGATCACTCAACAGTGCTTTAATGCCTTGTCCAGATTTGTTGATCAGTTTTTTTCTTACTTTGTTAAAGGCTTGGATCATTGTCATTACTCTACACTAATCATTATGAATTATGTATGCGAAAAAATCTTTTTTAATTATCAAGGGAATAATGATTATTTATGGACCATTTACAACTTCCCATAGACTTCCCTCCAGTATTCCATATCAAACTGAGGGACCATGTTTTGCTCGAAGGAGATCCAGTCACTCTCAGCTGCTTGCCTGCTGGCAGTCCTCACCCACGTATCACATGGATGAAAGGTAGGAAGCCAAACAAATGTTGCATATTAGCATTTGATGATGAATTGGCTCATAAAAATCCCTCCGGAACAAAATGTATATTGAACTAATAGAGAGTGATCATCACAGTTTTAGTCTAATTTTACAAAATATTCACAAACTGAGGAAATTACATTTTTCTAATTTTTCTAATTGTCTGTTCTCAAATTGGTGGTACTATATACTGTAGAGACTGTATGTCATATTATCATCAGCTTCATGAAAAAATACTTCACAGTATATGAACTGTTACACAGTATTATCATTATAACTATACATTATATGATTATAACTATACAGTATATTTTTATAACCTGGAAGTTTTTTTCTTACATTTTGTAGAACATTTCAGTTTATTTACTTTATATCCATTATGTCATTACATTATGCATTATCCATTTTAATTGAGGTCGATGTGACCTGTTTAAAAGAAAGATAGTCTGGGAATTTTGTCTGCAATGAAACTAAATAGGGAAAATACAGATATAATGTCCTCTATATTGAATTACTTATCAGTTTCAATAGCTTTACTACTCTTTAATGCCTTATAGTGGCGACAACAAAAGAAAAAAAAACATTTCATTTCATTTACAAAAACATATGTTTCAAAACATTACATTAAGTCACATTCAATTGTTACTACATTGTTAATGTTCATTTAAGTCTGCCAAACCATCCTGGTATGCCAAATAGCTCCTCGGGATTACAATAACACACTGTGGAACTTGAACCAAATTATTACACTTTTTTATTTTTACCAGCCAAATTTGTAACACTGAATCCAGCTCTTTAACAGTTGTTGCTTTATTATGTTGCTAGGCTAAATCATGGGGCCTATAAATAGATTTTGGGATGACACTTTCACAAGCATTTGAGATATTTATAGACCACTGTCTAAGGCTAAAGTCACATTTCACTCCATTAGCCATAAAATCCAATAATATAACAATGGGGGTAATTTAGGATGTATTTTGAAATGATTGAAGTCAATGTGATTTTGAAGAGAAATGAAGAAAAAAAAACATTACATACATTTACTGTGAGTTTGTGGATTCTTTTGTGCCTGGTCAGATAAAAAGCAACTGGAGATTGACCCAAGAATGAATGTGATCTCCTGCCCTGATGGAAGACAGCTGCTGATGATTATGAAGACCACTAAGAAAGACGCAGGCCTTTATGAATGTGTGGCCACAAATTCATTAGCCTCTGTTAGCAGTTCCTGTAAACTCTCTCTCGCCCGTGAGTACATGCAAAGACAAACATACTGCATGTGCATACAATATGTACAGTGCATGGTGGAACAACCAAGAAAGCTGTCCTGAGCTCAGGCTTAATGGGGGCTTTGGAATGTTGAGTATTCTGCTGTGGGTCTATGTTTCACTTGCAACTCATCAGATAAGTTAATATTTTCCTATTTGGTAAAATGCTTCCACAGACATTTTCTCATATACCATAACACCATCTCTGATTATTACTTTTTATCATGCAAGTTTGTTAAGATGTTGCATAAATTCACACACAAAAAAGCAGAAAGCAGGTTAACTCAATTTAGTGTATAGTTCTTACAGCAGTTATTAAATATTACATTAGAATGAGTTATGGTTTGGGTATCTATTACAGTTGTTTATATGTCATAGATTGTGTGTATGTGTGAGTGTGTGTGTGTGTGTGTGTGTTTCCTTTGGCTCCATTTTTAAACAATCTGTCCCAGGCCTGGGCACTTTGCACAATGGACCTGTACATACCCATATATGTAGAGAATGTGTAAGGAGTGTGTACGTATGTTTACACACACAGCTTGGGGTTGGTATTTGGACTCAGTACAGTCACAGCAGCTGTTTTACTGCTTGTGTCATCACGGACCCTCGTGCCTGTAATTCCAGTCTTTGATTACATGAAGAGGATAATATGGTTCTTATCAATGTGCAAAGCAATTTGCTCACAGGTCAATAGGCCACAGATTTTCTATGCAAAGTTTGCCTTAAAACCGATTAACTGTTCAAAGTCATTTACAAGTGGGAATATTGTAATAACAGTGTTTTGTTCCTACTCGACACATTTCTGTTAATGTAGTAAAATTTGCATTTCCATGCTGAAATTTTTACACAAAACTAGACAAAACTAGCAATTACATTTCACGCCATTTAACAATTGCGTCTATCATGTGTTTAATAGGAAGAAAGCCACCCTAAGCCTAAATTCACTGAATCAAATTACTGTAGGATTAGATACTGGTAACCCTTTAAAAGTATGTTATATAACAGTACAATAATGTTGAGTCTTACATTAAATATGAAAGAAAATGCATTTTCGCAACTTTCAAATCATATTATTATTATTATCATTATTATCTAGGCACATTTTTCTCACACATACACACTTCAAATTATTTTCTTTTCTAAAAAAAATTTCTTTCATTTTTTGTAAATTTTCTTTCATTTTTGTGAAGCTGCTTTGAGACAATGACCATTGTTAAAAGCGCTATATAAATAAAATTGAATTGAATTTTTTTATTTTTTTTTTATTGAATATTCAGTATTAACTACATTGTTAATGCTTCTTAAGGACTACCAAACCAGCCTGGTACACCTGAAGTTCCTCAAAAGTATCACAACACAGCATTGGTGGTGTGGCGTCCGTCAGACACCGTGGCCCCTTGTACTTATTGCCTGGAGCGGAGGACAGAAGGTACAGTAAGCAACACTTGTATGGATTGTTCATTGAGCAATTGATGTAATATTATTTTTTTCAATCATCATGTACCTTAATGCATCATCTCAAAATATACTTAAATTCTTTACACATATACAGGAAATTCAATGATTATTATGTATTTTCTAGAGTAATGTACATTTTTGAGCTAAGTGTTTGAAATGGTGAACTCTGTAAAACCGCAGGTAGATCTTTACTGCCCCCTTTAGTACAAGATGGGTATTGCAGCGGATTCCTTTCTTCTGCTTCAGGCTTAGGGATTATCTCTATAAAACAAATGTTTTTCAAAAGAGTAAAACTGCTTTCAACTTTTTCAAGACCATCAAATACCTTACCTATCATATAGTATTTTGGCTTTAATATTATTACTTTCTATTTTAGGTCATGGTTTGCATTTATAATGGTTATAAAGGTTATAATATTTTATCACCCTATTATTTTCCCTAGGTGAAAGTAACTGGCTGATTGTAGCCACTGGTGTGGCTGACTGCTACTACAATGTCACAGACCTTCCCTTTGGCGCCACCTACAGGTTCAGAGTGGCTTGTGTGAATAAAGCTGGCCAGGGACCTTACAGTAATCTGTCTGAAAAAGTCACCTTAGATGCAGCAGGTAAACTTTATTCAACTTTACTCTGTTTTATTATCCTTTAATGCATATTTTTGTTCATTTATTTCGTTTAAAAACTGTATTGCAAATGATGACTTTAAGATAGTCTTCCAGGATTGAAGCACTAAATGATAAGGATCAAACATGATATAATTTTTTAGATATATTGTGGCATAAAAAAGTTAATAAAATAGTAAGTGCTTAGTTTTTTTTTTTTTTTTACAATTAATAATAAAGAGTTGTACCTGAAACTGAACAGCTCTGTAATGGTTTTCAATTCCACCATTGATTATTAATTAAGTTAGACTGTATAGATACAGTAAAGTAGTATTAGTAGATTTTTTTTCCAGCAGTTAAAAGCTGTTTATTGATGCCAACATTTTTTTAGAATCTTTGCTCTAAACTAACCCAAATGTGGGAACTCCACTTTCCAATTTCAACATTATACAATGATTCGTCGTTGTGTTTTTCCCCCCCTGATAGCACCTCCAAAATCTACTGGAACAGTCATCGTCAAGACTCTTCCATCAACATCAGGTCCTGCTGTGGTAACCTCCACCATGACTGTACCTCCTATAAAGCTGACTGGTAGTAAATCTGTCCCCACTGCTTCTAAAACTCCAGCTGAGTCTCCTGCTCCACCTTCTCTCAAACCTGCTCCACCTTCTGCCAGACCTGCTCCACCTTCTTCAAGACCTGATCCATCTTCTGCCAAACCTGCTCAGACAACCCCACCTCCTGCTACTACATCTGTGTCAGCCTCCGCCCATTCTAATGTACCTAAGGTACCTCAGGTCCAGACTCCCACCCCCAGCAAATCTGCTCCAAGCACATCTGCTCCCAGCACATCCACCCTGGCCAAAGCCAAGACTACCCTCAATATCACAGTGTCCAAACCTACTACTTCTCCATCTGCTCCCGTCATCCCTATGCCATCCAAACCCTCACCTCCTGTTGTTCTCCCTAAACCACGGACTCCTATCAATGTGGTTCCACCCATGGCACAGACTCCTCCAGTATCCCCGCCCCCATTAGTTTCTCCTCCACCCAGCGTTGGTAAACCCATTTCCTCAGTACCCATGTACGTCCCTGCAACCACAACAACACCTGTGACCCCAATTACCTCCAATACTCCCTCTCCGGCCCTGTCTCCACCTATGGTGTTGGTTACTAGCCTCACTCCTGTCGCTGAGGGAAGTGGTGCTCCAGGCAGGGTCACTCCTAGTGGGAGGGTCACTCCATCAGGACGTGTTACTCCCACAGGGCGGAAAACTCCACTAAACAAACCAGGAGAGTCTGCCTTACGGCAGGGTGTGCCCCAGAAACCCTATACCTTCATGGAGGAGAAGGCCAGGTAATGTATACTATATAAATACAAATTACATTTTGAGGTTTTTGTTGATTTTTTGTCAGGAATAAAGGGACAAATTAAAAGTTGTTTCTTGATTTTTTTTCTTCAGAGGCCGCTTTGGTGTTATCCGAGAGTGCAGAGAAAATGCCACAGGCAACCTCTTTATGGCAAAAATTGTTCCATATGAGCCTGAAAGCAAAAATAATGTTCTGCAGGAGTATGAAATCCTCAAGGCCTTGCATCATGACAAGATTATGACCCTCCATGAGGCCTATGTAACACCACGCTACCTCGTGCTCATCGCTGAGTGTTGCACAGGCAAAGAGCTCCTCCATAGCCTAATTGATAGGTCAGAAACCATCTATCTTTCAGAATTACACTGCCTTATTTATTTATTATATTTGCCTCCATGATGCCTTCATATTACACAAAACAAGTGCCTGTTGTGTCTTTATTTGATTCAATTGTGTTCTTGATCATAAAAGATATAATTTTGTCCTTGATATAGTTCATAAAATTAAGCCTTTGTTTTTCTTCTTGCCATTAGAATCCCATCTTCTTGTAATGTTAAGATGTATTTCAGTCAGGAGCTACTATTTAGACACAGACATGCATTGAAGGAATAAACTATGATAAAACAGTTATCAATAATCATATATTCCAGAGAGAAGAAAGTACATACACACTTTTATACACTGTATATACACAAGGCTCCAGCTTTTAATACCGAATGCACAACCTTTTCAGGTTTCGTTATTCTGAAGACGACGTGGTGTCCTATGTTGTACAAATCCTGCATGGTCTGGAATACCTGCACAACAGGAGAATCCTGCATCTAGACATCAAGCCTGACAACATTATAGTCACCTACACGAATATGGTCAAGATTATTGACTTCGGCAGCGCTCAAACTTTCAACCCACTCTTTCTGAAGCAGTTCAGCCCTCCTATAGGAACGCTGGATTACATGTGTAAGTAAAGAATAGTGCGGTCACTTCTACCATAGAAAGGAATTCAACCACAAACCATTCAAAGTTATTCCTTTTTTTTTTCTTTCCGGGAAGCATGTCTGTTTAATTCGTGTGTATTTTTCTAAGAAGGAATGTTACAGATATGAATCTTCACATCCAACAATGTAACACAATCTAGGAGTGTCTTCTTTCTATTTATGTCATTTCAAGGGATCACACTAACCTTTTACCCTTAACCATTTGAGCACATGTTTCTTTTGCTCATTTTTTTGAAGTAATTGAGCACATCTTTGTGCTCTGTAATTTGCGTGTCTTTTGAATCCCTGCTGGTTGTTCAAAGCTCCCGAGATGTTAAAAGGAGACGTTGTGGGTCCTCCAGCTGACATCTGGAGTGTTGGTGTACTGACATACATCATGTGAGTAATGACCGCTGCAATGCAGCAACTCTTTTTTATTTATATTGTAGCAAATAGAAATGTATTGTTGTTGTCATTGTGTTAGTAGATGTCACTATTTCAATGTACATTTATTTTCAGCCCTGTGTTTTGTACAAATTTTTGAGCAAGATGGCCTGATATGGGTAAACATTAGTTTTTCTTTTAAAAGCAGAACAAAATAACATGGAGTTCTTTTTGGTGTTATGGATCTTATAATGTTCAGGCTTAGTGGACGTTTGCCATTCACGGAGAACACGCCATCAGAGACAGAGGCCAGAATCCAGACGGCCAAGTTTGACCTCAGCAAGCTATACCAAAATGTATCCCAAAGTGCCTCTCTGTTCCTTAAGAAGATTCTGTGCAGCTACCCTTGGTGTGTACAGAATCATTTCTTTTCTCCAAAGAGTACCTATGTGTCTTGGAATTGTAATGACTGATTTGCATTTGTGTGTATGTGTGTGTGTGTGTTGTTATATTCCAGGGCACGTCCCTCCATCAAAGACTGCTTCAGCAACTCTTGGTTGCAGGATGCCTATTTGATGCGGCTCCGGCGGCAGACACTCACCTTCACCACCACGCGTCTCAAGGAGTTTGTTAGCCAGCAGCAGCAGACCAGGGCTCAGATGGCTACCAAGCACAAAGTACTCCTGCGCTCCTATTCTGCCCAAACTCCCACCACGCCCACCACACCCTCCACTCCTGTCACTCAGTGAGCTCGCCTTGGTTTTCTATGAAGCAATGTTACCCAAGGGGAGAGGATCTCAGAACAAAAGGACAGAGAGGCACGGGCCCGTGATGGACTGAGACCATGTTGAGCCCTGGCTAGATCACACGAATGTGTGTGTGTGTGTGTTTGTGTGTGAACACATAAGGCCCAGCCTCAGTAACACTCTTCAGAAAATGAATCAAACGCTGTCACCTACTGTCTAATCTGGGATAAGAAACTCAAGCACATACCGTACAGATTAATACTAGCACACACAATAGATTCTAATGCATTAACCTCTTTCCGCTATGGCCAGCATGCTCAGCACTCTTGTGTTCATTGTCCTGCACCTAGCTCCACCCACAAACAACCGTGCCATACCCATGTGCTACCTTGCTCTGACCTATGTTCCTTTTTTTTAGTGTTTGAGTAAGATAAGATAACATGAACGTGTACAACATCATTTGCTAAACATATTGTAAATGTAAAGTTTTGTGGTGTTTCCATATAATAATTCTGGGGCCTTGACAATTGTGGAAAGAAATAAAAAAAAAAATCTGGTATTTCAGAGTTTTCTGCTAGTTTTTATGAGATTGTCAATTTTATTACAGGTAGTTGTTATACTATATTTATCATTATTAATGTAAAGTAGACATAAAGGACAATTCCAAAGTTTTTCCTAAAGACAGAAAGAAAGACAAAGACATTTCTGTATATTGTACAGTGTTTTAAAAACAATTTGGCTGTTTATTTTGAGAAAGAATTTTATGTAAGAAGTGGCACAAAAATACCTACCATAGGCTTCCACAGGGTATAAATGGAATCCAGTCATCAATATATTTTGTACGACCATATAATATTGTGAATAAGATATTTATTATTAATATTTAAAAATGTATGTTTATGCAATTCATGTGATAGCTAGTATAGTGGCTGTACAAAGGCAGACAAATGTACTGAGAAAAAATGTCACATTTCTAAGTAACAGAGTGTAACAGCTTGATCTCTGAGTGCTGACACTGGAGACTCATTCCAAATAATGTTAAATTGACGTGAAATAAATCTTTTTTTGCAGATGGATCTATACCATTCATGTTTGTACGGCAATTGACCAATAAGTTTCTAAGTTATGAGTACAGAAATTATACTTTATAAGAACAATACACTTTCCTGCCAGAACTATTGTCAAAACTGTTCTAATAGAACATTAATCAATTTATCTTCTGACCAATCAGAGCTAACATAAGGTTATGATACAAATCAGGCGCATCTGCAAAATGGATTTATTTTATGTTAATTTTAGCATTTTTGGAATGAGTCTCCAATGTCAGCACTTTGTACCATATCTTTTTTTGAGACATTAATTGTTTTCATACAAGGACATGACATTTTCTCTTAACCACATTGTCTGCATATCCTTGTACAACCCACATGTGAGGACTGTCAGGTAGAATTCTTTTGCCAGTTGTCTTCTTGTTTGAAGACATTAATTATGTTTTTAGTTATCAGGTGCTAATAAAGAGAAATAGTGAAGAGAAAATGCAATTTACACAACTCAAGGTCTCAGGAGGTTCAGATGGATATAATAGATGGATTTATCTATTACATGTAAACGGTATCTCCTTGCATTAGTTCTATGTTGAAGTTTCCCTCTCTCTCTCTCTCTCTCTCTCTTTCACTTTATATGCCTTGTGGAAATCTATGAAGTCATTTTTGAAAATTTTCAGACTTCCAAAATGATTTTAAAACATTGTAAAAGAACTATGTGTGTGTTAATGTGTTTTTTTTTGTTTTGTTAGATTTTTTGAAAATCACTGGAGTTTTCATTTAAGTACCAGTGGGCACTCTTACTGTAGTGCCACTTGATGATGTTTTACAACAAATACAGCCTTGATTTGGGTCCTGAGCAGACTGTGACGTCAGATAAGTAATGTTAGAACTGTTTGCAAAAAAAAATTCCCAGGATTTGGAAGTCATGTATTTATTTATTTATTTTTTATGTATTGAAAGATGCATTGGATTCAAAGTCTAGAATGTGTTGAACATCACAGATTTTTTTAGCTAGTTTTGTGTATTAACTTTTTTTTTTAATGCATTTTCTTTTCAATCTGTACACTGGTGGAGTGCAAGCATGTGATCAATTTCTTTCATAGAATAAGTAGAATAAAAATTCACTACCTGTGGCAGCAAGATGAGGTATTGTGGCATTATTCTTCAGAAAAGTTAAATTTTTGTTATTTAAGGGTAATTTTTATCAGATTAGTAACAAAGATTTTTAAGCTCATATAAAACCTATGTTAAAACTTTCACTTTTTAAAACCTGTTTTACAAGAACATCATTAGGATGGTTTCCACTTGTGAATGGAATATATAAAATTCTCTTCATATTCACAGGAGTATACTGTTCATTTATTTTGCACATTAATATTGGGGTTTTATGATGGTTATTCTGTCTAAGTGAATGATGATGCTCATCAAAAGCTTAAGCGTCTTAATCATGATATGGTGATTTTTTAAATAAATGGTTAGTCAGATTATAGTGGATATTGTTAATATGAATAAATGATTAACATGATTTTGGACAAAGAATAATTTAATGTGTCTAGTCCAAAAAACAATTATGATCATGTTTTAGGTCATTTTAATTATGAGGCTCATACAGAATTTGTCCTGATTGTGTATGATTGAGTGTCAAAAACACCCTAGGTTTAAAAGTACGTACAATATAAATACATCATCATGTGCACATCTAACAAACAACCAACTTCCAGGAACGCAGTGGCAATTTTTGTGGAAGAACTATTTCCTTGTCATATGAGTGAGACATGCAAATAGTATTATAATGCAGTTTTTTTTTTTTTTTTTTTAATAACAGCAGCACTAATTTTAGACAGCATCGCATGATGGACAATTACTATCTGTGCTGCCATCTTTTTTGTTTTTGTTTTAACTGCCACATTTTTTGTTTAGGGACGAAAATAAATCCCGGATGCTGTAACATGTTGCAGTTAGTAGTTTTGCTGCTTTTGCTATACACAGAACTATGCTGGTTTATTTTCATTTGCATAAAATACAAAGCTCAACTGTAGTTATGTGTCCCTTTTGTATTTCTTGACACATTTATTATTAATGTTTAGTATTTGTTTTTAATTTTTTCCAATAGTTTTTTTTCTTTTTCCATTTTCATATTTTCAGCTGTAATTTCATTAAAATAATGATAATGTGGATTTGAAATCTTCCTGTTCAATAATTCTTTAATATAACACACAGAATTACAGTGAAGTTAAAAGGATATATGGCTATAAACAAAAGCTGTTTGGTAGTTTTAGTTGATGTGTGAATGATGGATTTTTTCCCGCCTTTATTTTTCTAATAGAAACCCTTTAATGTGAAACTAGACTTGGAATGCATTGCGTTGCACTAAAAACACTGACAGACTTGGACACTTTCTGAATGCTTTACAGGTTGTATGGAATAAGTGTATATGTGAAAATGAAGCATTTACTGAAATAAAGTCAGATATAAAGTTTACTATATTTGTCAATTTTATCAGCAAAGTTCACCTTAGGTGTCCTAAGGTGCAATAGTTAAACTTATAACTGGACTACATTGGTTAAGCTGGCATGGACTTCAAAGCACTAGCTTAAATTGAGTGCTGTACATCAGCACGACTGTCATTCGGTCATAGGCACGAGGGTGCATCCTATCAACAGCGCGACTTTGAGTGTCACATTGCTTTTATACTACAGTTCTACAAATGCCATTTATTATCAACAGATTATGATTTGTTTTTTTATTAACCAGTTATTTTGATCCACACACATATAACCTCTCGCAACTAGCGGAACTAGCATAAAGTTTGCAACTGATGGTTAGTGACCGATAGTTGGAATTAACAGGGGAGATGTAGTTTTTATTTATTTCCCCTACTATGTAGCCAACTGGTGAGGAGAATAAAACATGGTGTGAAGCATGGTGTAAAAGCAAAACAATTTACAGTTTTGTAAATAACGTAACTTTCTCCTTGTATTTCCACTTATTTGGTTTTATAATATAACTAACTAACTTCCACGGTTCTAGAGTTGAATCCCAAATAGCGTAAAATGGAAAGCTAGTGCACTATGTACGGTTCAAAGTTTAAATCCACACACTAAGTAGTTGCCTTGGTCGGGGGTTAAAGAAGGATTTGGCACTCAGCCTTGTTTTAGAAGCTAGTTAGCTTTGTAGCTTGTGTTAGCTGTAAACTGAACAACGTGTGCGGTTCAGGGGCCATTCAGAATGATTCACAATCAATTACTGGGCAGAAAAAGTGTTGTTTAAGATGACTGAGGTTTATCAGATGTGTTTTCTTGTTGAAGGTGCTTACAAGACCTGTTTTGAATGTGGCTTTGGGCAGGCAGCTGCTCTACCCTCTTTCCAGTACTGTGGACTGTACTGACCTACAGTACTTTCACCCATACTAGCAACCAACATGTAGTGTAATTAATGATTGTTAGAACACTTGCGATGCAACGTGATACATATAGTTAAACATTCTAGTGCTGTTATACAGTATATCACCCCTCATGGAATGCCTATCGTCCAATTAGATTACTTGGTCAGACCTAACTGTGTGTACTAAATTTGAAATAACTATTAATATTATTAATTTATAGTTTTTGAATATAAGTAATATAACTTGAAAATAAAGATCACATACCAAGAATTAACCCTAACCATAAAAATTAGTATCATTATTTTGTTTTATTTATGATTAATCTATAAAATAAAATTAAAAAACCTGAAAAATCAATTTAGTTAATTTAATTAACTTCCATACTGGACTTTTTCATAATAGTGACTTCTTCAAAAGCCCAACCTTTTTTTGTTTGCCTCTTGAACTTAAAAAGACAAAATGTTAATGTCACCATATCAACAATTAGCTATTTTTAAAAATTATTTTGTAGACTGAAGAAATGACAACATATTAGAATGGGTACAATAATAATAATTTGGGATTTGTTTTGCAGCCTTCACCGCTGTCAAAGATGCAGTTATAGGAAACTAATCAACATATTCTGACAAACCAGAATCAAGCACTCAACGGTACTGTGGTGTAAACTAGATTATGAGACAGATTTTCCACTGTCCGCAAATGGATATATGGCTACAAACAAAAGCTGTTTGGTAGTTTTAGTTGATGTGTGAATGATGGATTTTCCCCCTTTATTTTACTAATAGAAACCCTTTAATGTGAAACCAGACTTGGAATGCATTGCATTGCACTAAAAACACTGACAGACTTGGATACCTTCTGAATGCTTTACAGGTTGTATGAAATAAGTGTACATGTGAAAATGAAGCATTTACTGAAATAAAGTCAGATATAAAGTTTACTATATTTGTCAATTTTATCAGTGAAGTTCATCTTAGGTGTCCTAAGGTGCAATAGTTAAACTCATAATTGGACTACAGTGGTTAAGCTGGCATGGACTTCAAAGCACTAGCTTAAATTGAGTGCTGTATATCAGCACGACTGTCATTCGGTCATAGGCACGAGGGTGCATCCTATCAACAGAAAAGTTTCAGGATAAGGGCAACAGTTTATTTGTATTATGAGTGAGTGTGGATTTTTAGCAGCCTGTGGTAAGTTTTATTATTATTATTATTATTATTATTATTATTATCTTCTTTAGTAATTATTTAAATCAGATACTGCTGGCAAATGCTGCTGGTAATGTATATTATTTTTTTTAAAAGCCCATTGATCTCATAGTGTTGTTGGTTATATTGTACCTTTGACAACTTTTAAGTGGTCATTGTGCCAATTTGCCACGGATTTAAAATTTTAATGTGTTGGCTTTAACAGATGTCCAAAGTCAAGGCTGCACCCCTACCAGGGTGCACAATCAACACCAGACCCTCAAGTGCAAGAAGCAACTATCCGCTTCCAGGCTTCGTATCGTGGTCATAGGTAACTAAACAACTACACAACATTAGTGCATACAGTATATTTCAACTTCAAATAATGGAATTTTAGAACAACATTCTGATCAGGAGAACATGTTTGGTTACACATACACACATGACTTGAGTCAATTTCTCTGCTTCATTCATGTTACTTACAACACATAAGAGCAAGATAATGTCATGTCATGAAGCATGTCAACAGGTCCTTTCCTTTGCTAAATTTGTTTAAGGTTCAGGAAAGAGCTACGTGAAAAAAGGCCACCAAAGTTTCTGCAGGAGCTAAAAGACGTGCTCCTGGTGGAAGGAAGTGCAGCAAAGTTGGAGTGCCAAGTCAGCGCTTTCCCTGACCCCTTCATCATCTGGGCAAAAGACGGAAAAGAGCTTAAAGATGGATCCAAGTATTGCTATGTGTTTGAGGATCCTGACGTTGTAGCACTAGTGGTGCGTGATGGAGAGTTATCAGATCTGGGCAGATACACTGTTACTATTAAAAACCCCTTCGGTCAGGCATCTGGCTCTGCCGGTATCATAGTAGAGGGTGAGTAGAATTTGTGAAAATAGTACACACTTGTATTATTTCAAGAAAAGCACTAAAAACATTTTCCACATACATTCCCAGCTAAGGTGACCGAGGGACCGGACAGTGTAAAGGGCAGAGAGGGACCACAGTGGTGCTGAAGGCGGACATCAGTGGGGAGCCGCCCCCTGATGCCGGCTGGCTAAGGGATGGAGACGATATAGAGGAAGATGACAGGTAGTCACATTTATTAAGCATGAAAGTTGTATTATTCAATCCCATTCATCTAAGTGTCTCATTTACTGTGTTGTACTCACATTTCCCCTATAGTATTTTTCAATGTAGGTGACACCAACACTATTCTCGCTATCAAAAGTGCACGGCCATCGGATTCAGGAAAGTAGGAGGTGTTTATGGAGAACAACTTGGGAACGGATCACTCCTTTGCTCGAGTGGACATCCTGTGAGGACCTCAAACTGACATACTAATTTATTTTATACTAATATATTTTGATGTCTCTAGAAATGTCATCTTATGGTCGCTTGTATTATTAAAAATAATTGTATTTTGGTATTAGATAAGGCGGTGTAGTGGCCGACTTGCACTGTCGCCTTGCACCTCCAGGTTCCAGGTTCGATTCCCGGGCAGGCTCGATTCCCGTCTCTGTGTGCATGCAGTTTGCATGTTCTCTCCGTGCTTGGTGGGTTTCCTCCGGGTACTCCGGTTTCCTCCCATAGTCCAAAGACATGTAGGTTAGGTTGATTGGCA
>JAQMYK010000035.1:25557321-25569513 GCA_030014345.1 Clarias buthupogon | reverse complement strand
CACATTAAAATAAATAATTATACAAAAACACTAAGTTGTGCAACTTAACTTTCAGGACTAAAAGTTTCTAAATCTACTTCTCTTGGCTCGCTGGAAACATTGGTTCCCATTTCTGTAATTGGTTTTACAGAATGTAATTTAATTAAATTTAAAATGAAGAAATGAGGTGTGGCACACGTCTGTTACACGGTACTATGCGTATGCCAAGTAACCCAGTTAATCAGTTCTGCACTACAGGAATGATGTCTAAAATCTAGAGTTAATCTGGTCTAGAATATCATTGAGTTGTAAGAATAGATGTTCACTTGACAATTCTGAAAACTCTGAAATGCAGTTATTGTTTAGAAAGGTAAAGTTGAGGGTTATGGTCAGTAAAGCTAGTGACCTTGTTAATTACTCTAAATGTTATAAAAGTCATTGTTTGTATAAAGAAAAATGAAAATTGCAGTGACTTTACACATTTTCTTTAGGGAGAGAAGAACAGATATTATGGAGGTTATATATTGAAATGTCATCTTAACCGGATTTAGGTTTTAAAGCATTTACCTACATGGCAAGTATCCACTGGTTTGAGCCATGTTCACGTTTTTGTGTTACATATTTGTCTCATTTATAGGAAGCTGTACCGGTTTACACAAACATCTTGTTGCGTTTCGCAAAATTTGCGATCATCCGCAAGCATGTCACCAAAAATAAATGGTACAGATTGCAGCTGCGCTCACCGATATTGTGGGTTTTTAGTACGTGTACTTGGCACTGTGGGTAATCCGGGCTGTTTGCAGCCTTGTCTGCGCCGTACCTGCCTTGTCGAGTGAAACCCGATACAGTGCAGGCTGCACACGCAGCGCGGGCTCTTACTTCACTTCCTGTTCCTATTTTGGTTTGGCCAGGCCCTGGTGCGCAGCACAGGCCTGTGGGCCGGCAGTATGGCTGCATTCCAGTGGCAGAGTCTGTCAGAGGGAGTGAGATGGTGAGCTAAAGGAACTTGCGGGGCCTCTAGAGGGATTCATTTGCACATGGAGTTCCAGTTGAGCTGCAAAACTCTATTTAGGACACGCTGTTATTGTCTGGAGCTCCTTTTCTGGACTTTGTGCTATAATGGATTGAATCGATCCGACCTGATTTAAAAGGGTTTTAGGTTTTCCTATGGTAAAACTTTATATATGAATTTATTGTAAAATATGAGTAAATTTTTCTTTTATTAATTATGTTCTGTAAACAATCTTTTTAAAATTTATTTTTTAAATTCTGTTAAAGAAAGAGGTACTGATGAAATAGTTGTGTGAAATGTCGATAAATAATGTGCAAACTGACGTTAAAAAAAGTGCCCTTTGACCTGGACTAAAATGTTGTGGTAATGCAACTGAACCTGATAACTCCTCCTCCCCCCCCATCCACCCAACACCCCCCCCCCCCTTTCTCTTACACTTGGCGGCTAGTGTGAAACAAGTTGTTAGATTGTAAAAGGGGATCGCATATCGTCGCTGACCGCAATGGATTAGCAGTAGAGGAACTTTGAAAAAATCTTCCAGATCACTACAACAGGCTACTGTATACAGTATACACTGTGGCAGATTAACTTGACTGGAGTTGCACCGTCTATATCTTCAAAAGGAGAAACAAGCACAGCATGCAAATTCATTATTAGCATTCGCTATACTACATAGATATCTAACATGGATGAAAACATAGCAGGGCACAGACGCACACGCAGTCACACAACCAATCTGAGACTGCAGGCAATTTCAAAACACCGATCAGTCTTTTGGACTGTGTACGTGAATGGACGTGAGATTTGAACCCCCAGCCCGGGTGGTATGAGGGTATAGTGATAACCACTGAGCATTATGCACTTGTGCATATTAAATTGCTTTATGTTATTCTATTTTTATAAACATGTCCTGCCTGACTTTCCAGTCCAGTTTAAGCATTTTCTTGAAATGTTTTTCTTTTTTTTTTTCAGTACGTTGTCACTTGCCAATCATTCCGAATCAGACACACAACAAAGTTTTGTTTTGCGTCTCCGTTTATGGCCTGAACAGAGTGTGCTATAGATATATATGGCAGGTTCCATCATTGCCTACTGTCAGCAGCTGCCTGTCTGTTGCTTTTTAAAGCTCTGATATGTAACATCAGAAGAGTCAACATAGAGAGGAGCATGATGTTTCTGCACAAGGTTTCGGCTCAGGTCTCTTCCTCCTCCCCCCACGTCTTACCGTTACTGTCCGTTCATGGTGGCCGGGATTCCAACCAGCGCTACCCATAATGAAGTCTGCCAGGCTGTCGGTGGAAGACATTCGATGTGTTTAATGGAAGGGATGCTGAAAGACCACACGCACGTAAAATTCCCATGCACTTTTATGTAGACCAAACAACCCCACCACCCCAAAAAAAACCTCCACAGGGGGGTTGAATCAGGCCAAGGTTTATTACCATTTCATAAGGGCAATAAATCATATAAACCTTTGAAGAGAGCGCTCTATACAGTATATATACTACAACATGGCAAAATAAAGATTTCATACATTTGATATTATATATCATATATCTATTTTGCCATCTTGTAGCGGTATGTCATTGTAAAGTGGGTTTATTATTATAATTCTTTTTCATTTTTTTAAATTAATAATTCCTTTTTCATTATATACAGTATCCATTTATTCTACACCCGCTGAATGAACCGTCTTGTGCAGATAAGCCTAGTTGAATGTTGACCGGCAGACTAATTTGTCATGCTGACAGGACCTCCTCTATCTTGGTTGCAGTTGACAAGATTTTGTGTTGCCAAAGGCCAGCACTCGTCACGTTCGCCTGCCTTACATGCTGTTCCTCCAGAGCCAAACATAGGTCGCTAATCACAAGGATTCCCCGTAATGTCTCACTATTCACTGAACCCCAGTGTTCATTCGCTTTACTCGCCGACAAATTTCCCGCATATTAGCAAATACGGCTGAGGCATGCGCGATAATCTCGGCCCGGAATTAGTGACTACGATGAAATAGGTTGCCATTGTGGGAATGTAGGGAGTGGAGGGAATACCGCATGTGTTTAGGGTCCTGTGGGTGTGGTGGCGAACATATGTTTTCAATTAATGACTGCTGTATATGGGTTCGACCTTTCTAAAATACAGCATGGTTCTCGGGGAACAAAAGTATAATATCCTGATTTTAATAATTTAATGTACCGTTTTAATATATTATATAGTTTGTAGAGATGAGAATCACCAGGGATCACCTGATACAACATTATCACATTTGTATTGCAATTCTGGTAGTATAGTATTCCTGATTATATAAATATCACTCATTCACTCACTTGTCATTTATACCCTTTATCCTGTGTACACCCCATCCAGGGTGTAGACCTCATGCTCCCAGTCTCCTGGGATAGGCTCCAGCCTCTGGAGCCTATCCCAAGAGACTGAGAGCATGAAGTGTACACCCTGGACCGGGTGCCAATCCATCGCAGGCCACACACACATACACACACTGCGAGCAATTTGGGAACTCGTACACTAAGCTGCATAATTATCCTAATCTGCACGTTTGGGACAGTGTGAGGAAACCCTCCAAGCACGAGGAGAACATGCAAACTCCATGCACACAGACTTGAGGCAGGAATCGAACCCGGAACCTGGTGGTCCAAGGCGATAGTGCTAACCACTAATCCACCTTTATAAATATCCAAATTCCATATACATTACATTTTGTTCCAATTCTAAACAAACTTAGCAAAAAATTGGCTCTTACCACACAGAATGCTGTGCTACCTGCCCATGTGTATATACTTTAGCGTGCTCGCCCTATCATCCGGAGATCGCAAGTTCGATTCCCGAGTGATACCGTAGCGCTGTCCTCCGAGTGTGTTACGCCGCCTCCAACGGTGCGTGAGCGAGCAGTTCGAAAAGATGAGGTCAGCCAGCTGGCATCACGTGGTTTGGAGGAAACACGTGATAGTCTTCGGCCTTCCTGATTGAATGGTAGTAGTAGCCTTAATGTGGGAGCCCCCTAGTGACGGGGAGGAATTGGACACGACTAAAATAGGGAGAAAATCAGGGGGGGAAATAAAAGTGTGGTGAGGCATGAAGTGGCACACAAAACAATCACAAAACATTGCTTAATCAATTTTATTCCTGTCTCTTATAATATTTGGACAAGATAGTATGTGATTATATGGCTGCATAGTAATGAGTAAACTTGCTTTATTATTATTATTATTATTATTATTATTGTGACTATTTCCTTCTACCACAGCAAAAGTCAAAATATGAAAAATATCTTAATTTTGTATTTATACCATTTACTGTTTTTGTGTTTTTGACAATAATAACGACGTCCAGGTGTCATTTTTGTTTTTTTGTTGTTGTTTTATAGAGTCAGCATGCATTTCAAAGTAACCACAGCTTGATGTGTTACAGTTTGATACATTTGTGTTTTTGTTTATCTGTACAGCTGTAGAAATCCCATTGTTGCTGTTTTACAGTTATTAAATTTTTTTTTTATGTTAGAAAATGTGGTGTTGAATTTCATTTTGTAATGTGATAAATTTTCTAGGGTCTCTCAGCTACAGTACTGTGCACATTACAAACTCCATATTATTTGCTGTACCAATTTTGTTATATATGTTTATCATGTCTGCATATATTATGTACAAAATCATTCAGTATTTCCATGTATTAAAAATTAAAAAATTTAAAAAATTTAAATAAATAGCATTACAGGAGAATATATGCATGACTGTAAAGGAAAAAAATATATAGTACAAGACAGACCAGTTTTCAGATGGAAACAAAAACCTAATGTACGCTCCAGCAAGCTCAGTAAAACCTAACAACTATTTTCTTGTAGTACTGTGGAAAAGTATTCGGCACATACAAAAATATGGTATAAGCAAAAGATGCTTTTGAAAACATTTCTGCATAAAAGAAACTTCAATAAAGAGCAATAAAGAGTAATAAAATAAACAGTTAATATTTGGAGTGAAAACTCATTGCATAAAATCAGGAGTTTTAGACACAGATTTGTGCAGTTTTATTAGTAAAATAGCTGTTAGGTTTTACTGAGCTTGCTGGAGAATACGAGCTCTTCTGGTAACTTTGTCACACTCGCTCCTTTCTATTTTTATGCAAATCTCAGGAGCGTACATTAGGTTTTTTTGCTTATATCTTAAAACTTATAAATATTTTTTCTTTACAGCCATGCATATATTCTCCTGTAATGTTATTTATTTATTAATTTTTAAGTTCTATATGGAAATACTGAATGATTTTGTACATAATTCTGCAGACATGATAAACATAAATAAATACATATTTTGAGGATTGTTGCTGATATTTGTCGCGTTGTTGTCCAGGTGCTCCAGTGCATGTGACGTCAAACTCAAAGAAGCCTCGCAAACGTGGCTTTTTCCACAGCCTCTTCTGCTGCCTGTGTCATGACGAAACGGACCATCTGCCCGTCAATAACAACGCGCCGCTGCTGGTGGAAGAGAATGGAACCATCTCAAAAGTAAGAGGTTTTCATGAAAAGTGTCTTACCCGCCCTGGTGTTTCAGCGTTCTGCTCCGAGCCCATGAGGCAATCTGTGCTTAAGACAATCACGAGCCACGTGATCAAGAACTTTTACCTCATCCTGTTTCTCTATGCCCAGTTATTAATTCTATTTCTATTTTTATCCATATTTGTATATATTTTTTCATTACTTAACCACAGTTTAAAACCTGTTTACTCCATTATAAGCCCTGTAAGGTAAATGGAATGCGTCTGAAGAACCCGTAAGACAGCAGGATAATGTAACCCATAGATGTGTCTTGGCATAATATAAAGCTGCTTATGACTCAATTGAATCCCATTCTTGGAAAACAACATGTCAGTTAGCGACTAGTAGCGGATCAGGTGGTCAAGATGCTGCTGGGTGTCTGTTTCAGATTTATGCCTTACTTCAGCTTTTAATAGTGATTTGATATTCTGGGAGTTATTTGTCACATCTCTGAAGCCCCCCAAAATAAATCTGTAGGTCTCCTGAAGGCGGGCTGAAAAAAAACGGGCAGGACTCGGAGGTGTCGCTCTCATCTGCCTGTCATGTCAATGCGTCCACGACCGCTAATGCCCAAGGCAGCCCGCAGGCTCAACACACTTCCGAACTCCCACGAGCGTCCTCCGCAGGCGGACGTAGCCGGCCCACGTCTGCCCTCTGGACTCAAGCAAGCGAAACCTGTTGCAGAATGTCTGGAGTGTTTTACGGCTTCTGAGCTGCGCAACTCGTGCGTAGACGTGAAGTTGCCCGCGGAGAGCCATACCACCAATACTTGGAATAGTCTGCCTTTTTTATGAGGAAGGACACTGAAGCTAATATGCCAGCCGAACTCTGTTTTGACCCTTCGAAAGTCTTACAGCAAGACTGTCCTACAAACGAGAGCAAGTCTTTAGGAGTTGCAACAGAATCGAGTATGATTTCCGCAGAACAGAATACAGCTGTTGATTTTAATGCGCACCAGAATGTTTCTGGAGTAATTCAGCCCGATGGAGATTACACGGAAAACGGACAGCTCAGTGGAGAATTAACAGAGCGAGACGAACCGGATTGTTTCGAGAGCGGCAGTCTGTCTGATTTCGACCTGGAACGCAGTGAGTCTTTTTCAATAAGCCGTGATTTTGTCCACTCGATTGAAAACAATGAATGCTCAGAATTGAGCGCTGAGTCTACCATTAGCGACCAAACTGTAGAGGAAGAACCCGAGCCAGAGACGTATACCTTATTTCAGGCCATGCCCGATCTTTGTTTGTATTATGAACAGTTAGATAACGAAATCCAAGAGCTCGTTTTATCAGATATCGAAATGGTTTACGAGCATGAAACGGAATCCGAACAGCCTTCAGAAGAGGACAGCGGCGACGAGGATTTCGGAGAGATTGTCGATTTGTATGAGCAATACAGCGAAGAAGAGCAAAACATGGTATTCGAGCTGGATAAAGAATCGTTCGAACAGTGCGAGCTCACCAATCAAAGCGTGCCTTCTGAATGCCATACCACACATTTCGAGTTCTCTGAAATGTGCCAGGCCTCTAAAGAAAGCAGGCCAGCTGAACTCTCCGGGTCCCTTGAGCAGCGACCACCTGCCGGGCAAAAAGTAAACTTATATGACAGCGAGTTAATTGCAGAAAACAGCCAAGAATCCTGTACAGACTCATTTGAGAGCTCAGTTCACAGCCAGCTCTCTGATGACTTTGCTGAACTGACTTTAGAGCAGAATCAGAACTTTACATATTATAAAGAACAAGATTCTAACCAGCTAAATGAAATCGAAAGTGATGAGATGCTAGAACAGTGCTCGAGTTGTGCGAAATACTTCGAGAAATGCGAAATTCCCGAACAGTGTGAGCCCTCTGAGCCTGCTCAGAATTCTGAAGACCAGAAACAAAGCGAACCTTTTGAAAACTCCCCTGAATTGTGTGAGGCCTTTGGAACACAGTGCTCTGTGTTTCACACCTCTGAACTCCCCAGAGAAAACCCTTTTATAGAATATAGCGCGAACGAGGTCAGAAAGCGGTCAGAGTGCGATATGATGTTTATCGGATCGATGGAAACCTTCGAGGCCCGTTGGCTCTCCCAGTTCATCGCCGTCGACAGTCACCAAAATAATACCGCAGAAAAACAGGAAGTCGGCGACCTCAATGTTGCAGTCAGTGAGCCAAGAGATGAATTACTCCCCTGTGACACTAATGCAGATGTTGAAACTGTAACCGATCCCCCAGAAACCTCTCTGGTGCGGAGGACGCTTTGTGCCGAGTGCGAATTGAGAGAAAAAGCGCAGTTAAGTTATAATATCTCATCTCAACCGTTTGAACTTTGCGATGTTACAGAAGGGACGTGCGACTATGAATTCGATGAAGACGAAGACGGAGAAACGGTTGAGAAAAGAGCATCAACAGATGAATATAGCGAAGAGGAATACACTGATTGCATTGATAGTAAGAGCCAAGGCAGCGCAGAAACAGATGAGTCATTTAGAAGTTTTGTCGATGAGCCCGATGAGATTTATCCTGTACAAACCGATGATGGAATACCTTCACTTGAGAAAGACGACCGCTGTACTAGTAGACCCGCTCAGGAGTCGCATGAGGTCATTGATGGCTTCAGTGATGCCCCTGATTTGTATACGAGTGATGGAGTAGAAACACACGAAAATACTTTGGAATTCCGTTCTGAACCTGAATCTTTAGTACAACAAATATATAAAACGTATGCAGAGGTACTTCGCTCTGGACTGTGTGTGGAAACAGTTGAGGAAACTGAACCCTGCCTTGAAAATGAAATGCACATTAATGAGGAAGATTATGAACTTAACGATGAAGACGCAACAGCTTACGTCGGGGAGGACCAGGACCAAGACCAGGACCCTGAAGTCATCTTGGAAGATGAAACGCTTGTTGAATCCTATGGGGAAATGATTGTGCCGGACTCCAGTGAGCGTGCAAGTGAAATTTATGGGCTTCCCACTGTGGACGAAAGCATTTACAAGAGAGATGCCGCAGATCCCTGTTCTATTCAGAGCACATGTCATGAACAAGGAATCCTTGCCCTTGATGCTAGAGATGACAACATTACAGAAAGCGCGCTCTCCGAAGAGTTCACCGAGGTTTCCAGCCCTGTCGAAAAGGGAAATAAACCTGGCATTGTTTCACAACTGGATGAAACCGAAAGTGCAGACGCGGATGAAGAAAGCTGGTCTGACGTGAGTGATGATGGCGGAATAAATGAAGAGCAAAATGAGCTGGAAGTTCTAGACGAAGGTCCAGGTGAGGGACTCTGCGGATCTAGCTGCGACGAGATAGAGTCATGCGAAGATCTAAGCACGTTCACGTTCGCCCCCGAAGAGGATGTAGCTGATGATGAAAAATGCAATGAGTTAAACGAAAGTGATGATCCGCAACCAGACAAAGAACCTTCCAAAGATCCAGAGCCACCGGGGTGTCATGATGCATCATTAGATTCAACAGACGGAGGAGCGACTGAGAAGAAGGATGATTCTCCACCTCAAAGTGAGTGCAATGAAAAGCTGGACGAAATCATACATCAAGTCGAGCCAAGCAGAACGGCCGAGCAGAGTGAGCCGGAAGACTTCTTTAAGCTAGCTGGTGAAAGCGCAATCTCGGAACAGATCGAGGCTTTCGAGGACACGGAGGCATCCGACGACGAGGATTACCCCGATTTCTGCGATTGTGAATTCTGTGTGCCGTCTGTAGAGCAGGTACGATGCCTCAGAGTCCCATGTGCTACTGTGAACAAGGTAGTGTGTGTTGAACGCAACTTGTCAGTAGCTGGCAGTCTTTAGGATTTGAAAGCATGATTATTATTTTTTTTATATTATAAATGCATGGATTTTGCCTGTTTTAAAATGTTTGACGAGCACGATGGCAACAGAAATTAAATACGGCAAGCAGCAACAAAAATAAAAGAAGCCGCATCTTGGATCAGAGCTCGTATCCCACGCCATGTGGCTTGTTATTTAAGTCTGCAGCTTTAACATGAAAGGTTTGATTTAGTGACCCTTCCTCAGCACACTAATGAACGTTTTTTTTTTTTTTTTTTTTGGAGCTGGGTTTTGTGTATGCATTTATATTATGTTCTGCTTAAGAAAAAAAAAAGTGTTTCAGTCATAAGCCCTGTGCGCTTTTGCCATTTTTGATCAAGAATCAGCTGGCCGACAGAAGCGTGATGGCACCCCAGCAGCTCATAGTCACATGATCTGGGCTGAAGAATGAAACCAGTCAAGGAGCCCTATGGTTTCCCGCTTCCATAACCCAGCGGCTTGTACTTCATGCTTAGAATGCTCATAAAAAGTTTATTGGTTCATTTAATAGTTCACATCTCATAAATTCCCTCATCTATCTGTTCACAGGTGCCAGCCAAGCCACTGCTCCCCCAGATAAAGTCGAAAGATGCAGGAAAGATCTGCGTAGTGATCGATCTGGATGAGACGCTAGTGCACAGTTCATTTAAGGTAAGCCATGTTTTCAGCGTTTGCACACGTCAGTCAGGCGGTTCGACACCTCTACAGCATGGTCGAACGAGCGTGTGCGTATAACGGACACGGGATCCGACGTGGTGTCGGATATCCCAACGTCAAACTTATCTCTTTCTTATGAGTTAAGGAGTTTCATGAGATAAGGTAATCGATATGTGCGAGCAAATGGGAGTTAGTATACAGCCATGTGTAAGGAAGGTGGGTACATGTCCAGCAGGAATTTTCCTGCAATGTTGCAACTTGCGTTAGATGCAGCGTGTAACAAAAAAGACAAACTTATTACCGCTAAAAAGTAAAAGGTCCTAAGCAGAGATGCGATTTAGGTCGAGTAACGGTCACGTGTTCTTTTCCAAGCCACTCGTTTACCACGAGAGTGCAATAGAGTACATGATTAAAGGTCAGAGGTGTTACTTGATCTGTTGTGAATCGTTAAAGTACTATGAATCATCGCGATTAAAAAGAAATGGGACTGAATTTATTGTAATTATCTTTAGGTTAAAAGATTAGGTGTCTTTAGGTTAACGCATAATCAAATCACTGTACTGGTTTTATTTATTCATTTATTATATCATATTTGTTTATTTTAATTGAATATTTTTACTATTTTACTTTATTAAAATGATTAGATGTATTACTCAGATAATAAAGCCTCAATATGTGTGATTTTAATACTTGGATAAATAATATAGCTTAAAATGATAAAACGTTTAAATCATACGTTTAAAAAAAACATTTGATTTAGGTTCTTTAATTCTAAGTCTTCCTTTCTTTTCTATTTCCTGGACTTACATTTCTTGCATTCTCTTTTGTATAAACCATGTTGTCAATAGAGGTTTAAGAATGAGAGCTCCAGAACACCTATTTTTTCTTTTTTCTTCTTTTCTTTTTGTTCTGCTGAGTTTAATTGCATTACATCAGCAAGCAGGTATGCGAGCCTGTAATGAAAAACAGAGCAAGTGTTCTTTTTTTTTTTCTTCTTCTTCTTCATGTTGCGGTGTTCAGGACGACACCAGAATTGCGTCACTGATGACAGTTAGGGGTGTTAGCAATGCCACTTCCTTTACACTCTCTGTTACCTCTGTGAAAGTATGTTTTGCAATAGATTTATTTTGGACCGATGTTTGTCTAGTCACGCATTGTTGAACTGCGGTTTGTTGAATATGCAGGTTTTTTTTTTATTTTTTTAACACAGTTGTCCTTCTAAATGTCCCATAAGTCTCATAAGTGACTGCTCACTAGATTAAACTGCTGTTTGACTGAACTATTTATCTATTTAAAATTCATTAGTGGTTACGACGGTGTAGGGTAGGTGTTTTTTAGAACGACTGAAGACTCGCGTGGTGTGATATTCTCACGTGCGGCTAAATATATCGCGCACACATCACGGCCGTGGTGCACTGCAGATACACAGTGCATTACATTATCAAGTTTCACTATGATGTATTTATGTGTGTACGCAGATTGCTGATAATTGAATCTTGCTGTAATGTAAAGGGTATAAAAATGACCTGATGTACTGCTTCAAAAATATTTATCTAACCAACCAGTTTATTTAGTTGGCTAATCTGTTCTCTTTTTGTTATTTTCTGTTTGATCTATCCATCTCTTTATTATTTCTGAACTAACTGGGCTGTTGTCTGTTTTTGCCATCAACAGCCAGTGAACAATGCTGATTTTATCATTCCGGTGGAAATTGATGGGTCTGTACACCAGGTAAGGACATTGCCATATCATTTTTGTACCACTTTTCATTTAATTTTGTTTCATTTTATCATTAAATGTTAACTTTTGTAAATATTGGATAAAGCATTTCATAATGCCATTTATCTGCTTCTTTTACGTCTTCGCATCAAGTTTAATCTGTTTGCGCCTTAGCCAGCCTTAAGACCTTTAAATGATGAAAGGTTCTAGCAGATAATTCTGTGGTTTTATGTGCTACAAAGTTTTACTCCTCAATAAAGTCAGACTTTATACTGCTTAAAAATACTTGTTAAATATTATGATGGGAAAATGTCCTACCATATCAGTGGCCTGCAATTTGACATTTAACTGTGTGTGTGTGTGTGTATATATATATATTTTTTTTCTTTTTTTTTTTTTCTTTTACAGAAAATTACAACATATTAGTGCATTATTATTAATGTTATTAATAATAACCTTCCTACA
>JAQMYK010000035.1:25497393-25510400 GCA_030014345.1 Clarias buthupogon | reverse complement strand
AGCCAGAACTGCTGTCCAGGTTTGAGGATTTCCTGGATGGTCCACCGGCCGGGGTCAAGGACCTAGTGTTTGCTTCGAAGCCCTGTACCTTAGCTGCCCCACAAAAGATTTTTGGGGGGTTGTTGTAGACCTCCATTGGTGACCACTCTTTTGTTTATTTATTTATTCGGTTGGTTGGTTAAGTCAGGGATGACCCCTGGAGGGCTCTCCATGCAACATCAGACTTTGTCTTTTTGGACTGGTATTTGGTATTTGGTGCTTGGGACTTTTATTTTGACACATAAAAAAGTATTGTTTTAAATTTCTGTTTCCACAGATGTTTGTAATCGTAATGTCTGCACCTACAATATGCCATGCCCTATCTCCTTTAACCCTGACACCATGGTTTCTTTTAATTTTGTATTTAAAATAACTTTGTATACTTGGTGCTGAGTGGAATTTCTATTAATATGGCCTGGCCCTGGCGATAAATATCCCATTGTTTATTTTAGGTGGTTAAATAAAATTACGAGTGTGTAGACTGATATGCAAAACAATACAAGCAATATATAGGCTACATACCTTTAACAAAAAGATGTACTGCACTTAGGGTTTGTCCTGCAGTATTGGATGCAGCACAGACATATACTCCATTATCCTGTTGTTTGCAGTAGAGTACTTTTAGTGTGAAGTATCCCTCTCTGTCTTCATATAGAAGATACCGCCTTCCAGACAAAATTATTCTTCCATCTTTCCGCCATATGATTTCTGGTTTGGGTTTTCCTGTCACATAGCAACGGAATTTTGCATGCTTTCCTTCTGTCACAGCAAACATTTTTACTTTAGCTGAAGTTGGCAGAGGGTCTTCTTTTACCCTTGTTACAGCATGCCTACTGCTCCTCTGCTTTCCCTGATGCGCCTTCCATTGGCCATTAGTGTAACCATTGCGGTTTCCTTCATCTTCATGTCCAGGGCCAGCATCCACCAACAGCACAGCTCCAGCCAGACTTTCACCAAATTTGTTCCTGGCTTTGCATGTGTACACTCCACCATCAGGTGCCCGGGTTTTGAAAATCTTTAATTGAAACCATCCTCCATCCTGGTAACCAACACTAAAATGTGTACTCTCAAAGATCTCATTTAGCTTCTTGCCATCCTTCTCCCACACCACCTCTGGCCTTGGCTTTCCCCACAGCTTACACGAGAAGACTGCATCGTCTCCTCGGCCTACTCGTGTAGACAGAGGTTTGATGAGAAACCGGGGCTTGTTCTCCTCTCTCAGCTCTATCTCTTGAGCTTCGCCTTCTACTTTTAGTGTTGCTGCAGCATATGTTTCTCCTATGGAGTTTTTAGCTTTGCATATGTACTGGCCACTGTCTTCTGCTGTCACCACTGTGATAATGAGATTGTAAACATTACCATCCTCAAACACACGATATCTGCCACCTGGATGGATCTTTTCATTGTTTTTCTCCCATATTACTGCTGGTCTGGGATCCCCACTTATCTGGCATTTAAGGACGGCATCAGTGCCACTCTGAACCACCACAGGACGAGGATAGGCCAGGAACCGTGGTGCTCCACCAAACACATCCATTTTTCTCCGCTTGCCAGCCTCACCTCAGCCTGTGAGTCTCTCTTTCACCAGAATATCTGTATTGCTAGGTGTCTGGATAAAATATAGGAAATATGTTACTTTTATGAGCCAACTATATGTAGAATATACTAAATTAAAAAAATTGTATTGACATTAACATTTCTAATTTGTCCAAGTTCATTAAACACTGACCAAGAGATAAAATTTTACTCGTTAATGTTAACGTTGACAATTGAAGTGAAAATTGAAATGAAATTTATGTTTTGGAAGCCTGAGGTAAACAATAAAATGCTTTATTGATATCATTAGACTTTCTTTGATGATCACAATTCTACTTTGTTGGTTTAACCCATCAAAGTTGGACACAATGCAAACCTTGCACTAAGGGCACTCCAAAATGAGCAAGCTAAGCTAGGGTAGTGAAATATTTATTCATGCACATTTCAACTGTTCTGAAATGTAATGGGCCCACAAATAGGTTTAAAGCATATTTTAAACATTTAACAAAAATAGTATTTATAATAGTTTTTAGAAACAATCCCACAGACCCCATGTAATTATGACATATACCACAAGGGGTCTACAGCCCCTTGTGGTAAAACACTGATTTAGAGAGTCTTTCACTGTGTGAATTTTTAACACCTGCTCATTTATGTAAGTGTCACTCACTCACTATATTCTCCTGTATACAGAGTCACGGGGGCCTGGAGCCTATACCAGGAGACTTGGGGCACGAGGCAGGGTACAAGCTGGACAGAGTGCCAATTTGGGAACGCCAATTAACCTAATCTGCATGTTTTTGGACTGTGGGAGGAAACCCATAAAGTACGGGGAGAACATGCAAACTCCATGCACACAGACCCGAATGTAGAATTGTTAATTGAACTCAGATCCTGGAGATGCAAGATGACAGTGCTCACCAGTAATCCACCACTAATTATTTTACTAACTTGAACCATTATTTGTTCTTTTGTTAAAGAACATACCTTGGACTTTTTTACTTATAGGAAACGTCCCCCAAAATACAGAATATGTCCTCTGTGACATTGCCTATTTTATTTATTTATTTGTAAATAAGCAATGTCGCAGATGACATATTCTGTATTTTGGGGGACATGCTTTGACCTGACAAGAAGGCAACAGTAACTCTATCACTCTTTACAATCATGATGAGCAGAAAAGCATCTCAGAAATAACAAAGTAGACAATGGCTTCTGCTCCTTTTCTGGACAAACTCTGACCAATACTTCACAGTTGAAAATTGGATAAAGCACTACAGTATGTAAGGTTTTACTAAAAAAAAAAAAAAAAAAAATTTAAATAAGCAAATAATTAAATACCATTGATTTAATATTTACTTCAGTGATTAATATGTTTCCATTCAATTTTTTTAACTCTAGAAAAATCAGTGAATTTCTTAAACAACCATGTTGGAGGAAGTATCCATTAGTTGTGAAAATGATGCTAGTTTCAGAAGGGTCAAATTAAAGAAGGCAAGTAGGGAGAGTTAAGATATGTCAAATACATTATTGAATTCTCAAAGGATAGTGGCTTACCGTCAACTTCGCAGGAGAAATATTGTTGAAAAATTATGAATGACCATGGTCACAGATCACTTAAACGCTTGGTAAATTTGCATTGACAGTATGTTTAACAATGAAAGTAAGAGCATTTCCACACACATTGTGATGGGACTAAACAGCTGTGTCATAAGAAAACCGCTTGTTAGTCAAACTCATATGATTAAAAGGCTTTAAGTTGTTAAGGAGCTAAAAGATTGACCTTTACAGCAATGAAGAGGGTTACAGTATGTGGTCTGATGACTTCAGATTAACCCTGTTTCAGAGAGATGGGTGAATCAGGGTAAGAAAGGAAGCACATACAGTAAAGTAATGCTCCCACCATGCGTAGCACCCGCTGTACAATAATCTGTTATGATCTGGGGTCGCTTCAGTTGGTCTGGTCTAGGCTCAGCAACATTATGTGGCGCTAAAATTAAATCAGCTGATTACTTGAATGTACTGAATAACCTGGTTATCCAATAAAAACATGTTTCTATTTTTCATATTCCAGGACTCAAATTGTGAAATTTGTGAAGTTCCTGGAAAATTGAGGAATTTTATTTCAATCATGAATTGGATTTACAGACTGTTTTGGCGCTCCACGACTTTGTTTGCATGGAATTTAATTGCACACTTATAAGCACATAAAAAAAAAAGTACAGCACCAGGTGTTGAATTTTGAAATTAACAAAAAAATTTATGTGTTATTGTAAAGTGCGAGTAATGAATGTGTGAGATTGCGTTTATTAAGTAGATTTCAATTGCACACTCAATCACTCATTGTCTATACTGCTTTATCCTATATTCAGGGTCGTGAGGGGAGGCTTAGGGCACGAGGCGGGGTATACCCTGGACAGGGTGCCAATCCATCGCAGGGCACACACACACACTCATTCACACACTACGGGCAACTTGGGAATGCCTAATCTGCAGATCTTTGGACTGTAGGAGGAAACCCACCAAGCACGGGGAGAACATGCAAACTCCATGCACACAGAGTTGGGAATTGAGTCTGGACCCTGGAGGTGCAAAGCAACATTGCTAACCACTACACCACCATGCCACCCAATTGCACACTCATAAGCGAGTATTAAAAACTTTATTTATCGCCATCTGTTGAATTTTGAGGAGAACTAATGATTTCTTTTACGGTTGATTTTTTTAAAAATTAAATAAGGGCATTTTTCATTTAAATTTTAAATTATCATATCTTCCCTTCCTGTGGGCTGATTGCAATGAAACAAAGCCTATACAGTATGTTACCTCATGCTTGGCCAAATACACCTGTGAAAACCCCATTCATAAAATTAATCCAGTAGTTTTTACATGATGTGTGCACAAACAAACAGGAAGACAAAAATTTCCCAAAACCATCTTGATGTTTTTTATTACTCTTACATCCCCCCAAAATTTTACAAATATCTTTAATGTAGATTGATCTTTACAGTTTTATTATATGTATGGATAAGCTTTTAATAAAATATGTGGTACCAATGACATTCATGTATAAAATTTGAAAGAAAAATTTAAGCCAGTTTGGAGCTATTTCTAAAAAACAAAGCAACAGTCATTAAAACAATTATTGTAGGATCCTTACAAAAGCTTAATCCTTGGCACAGTGCTGTATAACCAAGCCTCAGGAGACATTCTTGATAAATTATCAAATTGATTTAGAGTCAAAGCAATGTCCAAAACCTTAGTCATCCAACATTCAATTATTAGATTATACTGTTTGATGGCTCATTTAGGAAGCTGTCAATTCTTCAAGATATTTTTGTTTGTTTCATTATTTCACGTAAAGCTTCCTTGTGACACAATATTATTTGTTATTGCATGACTATAGCAAAGTATAGAGTATGAAGATATATTTATTTAAAGTTGCCATTTCTTTCCTCTCAATGTAAGTGTGTGGTGGTATGTGTACTAGTGGCATTTAATGACGGAGGAAGAGGATTGGATTTCACCACGGTATTTACTCCCAGAACTTTCTAACACATTTGCCTTGTGTGTGAAAAGCCAAAGCCAACAGTATGGAGGTGACCAGTGCTCACAACACATAGCTAGCACAGATGGTGCTGTAATTCAATGGGAAATTGCTTTATATAGTCAGCCCTAAATAAAGTCCTGTAAGAGGGCATGTGTCAGGTATCACAAAGAACAACCCCTACACATGTGTGCACATACAAACACAGGTCTCTCACACAGCACACAGATGCAGTGTACAGCCTGGGAGTCAAAAAATGCTCTGCCTTCATCACACCCCTCTTGGCAGACTATTGAAGTATTCAGCCCCTAAATGTCATTGTCAAAATTAGTTTCATTTGTCATTTGCTTAAAAAATGCAAATTAAACACACACACATGCACACACTATCCTAATGATGGCTTTACCTTATAATATCTTACAAGCTCTGAGTTTCTAATGCAAGTTAAGCAGTCTAATTCTAGTTTTAGCACATTATCCGATTTTTATTGTTGGCTTCTCAAGTTTTATAATGCTCTCCAAGATTGGTCTGTAGGAGAAGTTAGCAATCAGATCATTATCCATTAATAGCTGGGGAAAAACAAACAAACAACTTTCTCCACATGAGACACCAGCTCATGAATCTTGAGCTCATGTTAAAATGTTATTGTTGTTGTTGTTGTTGTTGTTGTTATATGCCAGTATCTGTACAATTAGCAAACTTGTGTCCAAGTAGCAAATTTAACATGGATATGTAGATAGATATTATGATCGTACCTAGTTAGCCCCAAAAGGAACACTTATAAATGGCTAACGAAAAAAAAAACCTTACAATCAAATCACCAATCAATCTTTAGTCACATAATATTTTCAGAGATACAAACAAGAGGTTAACGATAGGGATTAACCTCATGTTTGTGTTTCTGATTTAATTAGACTGACCTCTGACCTAAGTAAAGCTTTACTTCACAAGCCTTCCATAACCTACCTCTCCTCAGTCCTTGGTTGACTGTAGAATTACATTGTGAATCAAGCTTCTGATTGTTCCAGTGAAAATACAGGCCAGCTCCTCTGGATACCCACTTCCTGTTGTATTTTACAGCTTTTTTTTTTTTTTTTTTTTTAAATAAATCCTGTTAGCTTCAATAAACAGCCGATTCAGAACGATTTCACAACAGTTGCCTGTAGTTGTCCCCTGTCCATTTTGCAAGCCTTTCACCTACCATGTACATGTATATTAACAGGTTTCCTCCACAGTGTTGAACAGTCACTTTCCGTACTTTACAGCAGTCCCAAAACCTCTGTGGTCTTCAGCTCTGAGACGACCCAAGTGTCATTGTTCATGGAAGACCGTTAAATGCTTTTGCAGCTGCTGCTGTCCCCTAAAAATACTGGCAGCCCTGATGACAGCGTTGAAGATAAGTTAGGCCTTCCATTCACTTGCTCGTGGTGGCTAAATATAGATTGGATGGCTTGCCTGAAGCAGATTTCTGAGCTTACTTGAGACCTTGTAATAAAACCTAAGGAGAAGGACAGCACCCTAATGGTGCTTGATTACTTTTAGCTGATTGTGTTTGCATTATTTTACTAATAACAATAAGGATTTTGAATATTTATAATAGTGCCTTTGTTAGATATGATTAGAGCTACTGATTCTATTGTGCTAAATTCCTTTTAAAATCCATCAAACTAAAATGCTGAAATGGTCAAATAGGTTGGGGACCTCCATGCACGTGCCATGTGGCCGATGAATATAAGAGACTGCGGGCATGAGGCATTAAACCTCAGCTGTTTAAAGGCTCACATCACTGTCTCACACCCCCTCCTCTGATTTCAGCCATTGGAAGTAACCCGATCTCACCCTGAGCTATAAAATTGTAGTCCTGGCTAAACCACAGTTTGCACTAGCCGCTTTGTACAAACTTACAGGGATTAGCAGTCCCCTTTAAAAAAAAAAAAAAAAGAAAAAGAAACTTCAACAATACCCTAGCTGCCAAAAAATACATTAGGAAGTGCATCTTTTTTATTATTACTATTATTATAATTATTTATTTATTTATTTATTTATTTTTTACATTTCACAAGGGGTACGTACATAAGCAGCATAACATTTTCAACAATTAGCCTCTGTTAGCATGGTACGGCTAATAGATCTATCAGTTTCCATTTATGTAAGAAAACTATTATTTCACATACAGTACTGTAGTTTCTACTAGTTTCTTTTAATAATTTAAGTGCTTTTCTTTAAGGTTGATTTGATTTATAATTAATGTATTAATTGTTCTCAGGAACATAAGGCTGTCTTGACAACAACAGCACTATATTACACAACATACAACATAAGTCAGGTGTTTCATTTGTCAAAGCCAAGTCCACACCCTTCATATCGACTTTGTGACACTTTTAGCTCTCTAGGAATACAACTGTTTGGCTTGGCTGTAAAAGTTTCCATAAAGGTGCTCTGTGATCATGAAAGCAACATGAAGTAAATCCAGAATGCTCATTTAACAGATGCTTATTTTCTCCCACAGGCCTCTACATTTGATTTTAAATGTTACTTGAGCAGCACGGAATTTCCCTTATAAATATTTGTCTGGGTCTAAGGAATAAAAAGTCATGCGTAGGGAATCAATTTACTCACGGTGTAAAATTTAGAAGCTGCAACCATTATGTTAAAAGACAAATGAAAAGAGTACTGTTAGTTGAAGAGTTATACCATACTGCAGAGTTTTGTAAGGTAAGAAGTCTAGTGTGTTGATTGAATGCACTAGAATCCTGGCATTCTGTCTGTGCTTACTCTCTCCCTCCCTCTGCTGGCAGAAAAAAATGCTTGTAATATTACAGTGGTTTGTTTATTTTAATTTCAGTTTTATTTATTCTGTCCTATGGTGCCGATCTAAATCCGTATTTCATAGTTGGGTCTTGGATTACAACATAGAAATAGGCATGACGTTGCATATTTAAATTCAGCATATACATATCAGCATGTATAAATGCCTTTCGCCATTATGGCTCTTTAGTGAGTAATAAAGGTTACTGTAAGATGAGAAAGAGTCATCGCTGTTGGCTATACGTGCACCCCTCTGTCTGACCAGCCTGGGCATGTCCCAAGTATCCAGGCACGGCTGCATTCCTGCTGCCACCCGTTCTGACTGTCCTTCAGGCCATTTGTTTACAGCAAACAGCCTCTTCTTTGCCAATTTATTTCAGTGCCTTGGATAAAGCCATTTTTAAAAGATAGATTAGCTAGATTGGCCGGAGATGTGAAGCTGCAGATGGTCATGAGAAGTTAAAATACGCAGATCATCTCTACTTAACATATTCTACCAAGTGGTTTGCCCCCGAGCTCCCCACAAGGGAATATCAGTCAGCAGTTGAGCATGATCACTGAGTGAATGCAATTTCAAAATACTCCAATGGCCTGGACGCTTTGCAGGGAAATCAAGCAGTATAGCCAGTGGGAATTATTCCCTGTATTTATACTTACGGATAAAATAAATGTCCTTTTAAGTTTAATAGAAATATTTCTGTAGAAAAACAAATATTTGTGTCAGTTTTATTACAGATATTCTTCAGACTATTAGTCAATTTAAACAAAACATGATTTCACTATAGCAACTGTAATATTAGATTTTGAGTTTATTTATTTATATTTCTAAGAACATTTTACACTCAAGTCTCCATCATTGAACAGTTGATAACTTCAGTTTGATAAGATACATTTGAAGATAAAACTCTAATGTTGCTACTACTCATGTTGCTGTTAACATAATTAGCACTTTATCACACAAAATCATTTACAACCATACTATCAGGTGTCACCCAGAAGTGCATTGGAAGTCTGGTTCCTCTCGAAGTTTCTTTCTCTTGTTATCTCAGGAAGATTTTCCTCACCACTATCACCTCTGGCTTGGTATTTTAAAATTTCTATGTAAAACCTTATATAAATATATATTCAGTAGAATTGCTTTGCAGCAATGTCCATCATTAAAAACATTTAAATTTCATTTACAATATCTGATAAAAAAGACTAAAATGATGGGCTCACTGCAGTTTCACTGACTGAAATGAGGTCATTCTCAGTACATTAGCACAAGAAGTTGCCTGAAGTGATGCATATTTTACTGCTATATTTCAAGAAACATGAAGGGACATGAAAGATGAATTTGTTTTCAGGTGATCATCTTGAGAGGATATGATAGACAATAAATAAATGTAGCATAAACTTGTTTTAAAAGAGAGAGAAATGTAGGTGTCAATGTTTCTCAGATCCAAAAAGGTTCTTTGCATTTTTTGTAGCAATGGTTGTTAGATCTTGGCCCAAGCTGTAGCTTCACCCCTGTGTAAAGTGAATTAAGACTAAAAATAAATATATGGACCGTCTTGTAGGTAATATAGATTTGTGTTAGAACCACTGCTTCGTATCTCATGTTTAAGGGTTTTTCTATAAGGAACAAACTGACAAAACTTTTAGGGTTTACCCTTGTTCCAAGAGTGTTTATCTACTGTAACACTAATAACACTCATGTCAGTATCTAAAAAAGTTATCTACTGTACGTGTCTACTTATTTCATTTAAGGTATCCTTTTTATTAGTTTCAACTTTTTTTCTTTTTTTTTTTGCATGTGGACGTCTTTAGCTGAAAGTTTGTGAAAGCTAAATAAACAAATTAATCCATACAGACCCTGGAGAGAGGACATATGTTGTCACGTTTTTCACCATGATGGACAGAATAAACTCCATTCATGACAAGAATCTGGCATATTCCCCAGTTTCCACAGACGCAAAGACATATATTTTGCTCTATTGTTTATTTTTCACCTCTCAGTCTACACATGGTTCATAAACGGAGCCAAGTGTAAGCAGCAGGGCAAGTCTATTCGCATTTACTGATCTACTGCGGCAACGGGCTGTCAGATGATATCACCACCTCGGTAAATCAAGCAACACTAAAAGTAATCGTTCCATTCAGGGTGTGTCCCTTCCTCACGAGAAGTGTTCCTAGGACAGGCTGATGATCCACCTGACGAGGATAAAGTGGTTACCGAAGATGAAGGAATGAAGGAATCACACATTCACCTCTAAAGTTTTATTTATGAGCTTTCATGTGGTGCAACAAAATGGTGTTCATCCATTTTCATCTGAAGATCGCAAGTTCAAATCCCAATGATGCTACAGCTGTGACTGGGAGTCCAATTGAGAACAGTTGGTCTTGGTCTCTGGAAGGGAGGTATGAAATGCCCCACCCATCAATCCCAGCAATACTAGACAGTAATAGGCATCTGTCAGCTCATGCATGTGGAGGTTGGTCAACTTCCTTCTGAGAGTGTTACACTGTCCTGTGACATAGCATGTGCATGAGTTCAAAAAGATGCTGTTAGGTAGTTTCATGAGACTGAGAAAGCATGTAATTGCTTCATAATTCTTGGTTTGTACCTTGTGTATGATACGGTAGGTGTAACTGGTGGGTAGGAATTGTCCAAAAATAAAAATAGGAGAAAATCTGGGAAGCTTAGTTGTACATGTGAGTAACATCTCTTAAATTAAACAGTTTCTAAGCCACACCTACAAACCCATGCCCTTTTGGCTTAAATGGTTTATGTCCACATGCAATATGTGGAGTCGGACTGATAAGTTCACAGCAGGTCTCCTAATAATGAAGTCTGCTCATACATTTGCACTTTTCATGTTTTTCTAATCCTACACACAGTAAGAGAATACTTTGTTTGACACAATTCAGCAGTATCTAATGATATGAAATATACTGATCCATAATAATAAAACCCCATGCCTTATTATTATGTAGGTCTCCCTTGTTTCACCAAAACAGCTCTGATGTTTTGGGGCATGGATTCCACAAAATCTCTGAAGAGGTGGTGTGGTATCTAGCACCAAGACGTTAGCAGCAGATCGTTTAAGTCATATAAGTTGCGAGGTGGGGCCTCCATCGATCGGAATTCTTTGTCCAGCACGTCCCACAGTTGCTGAATCAGATTATGATCTAGGGAATTTTGAGGCCAAGTCAGCACATTGAACACTTTGTCATGTTACTTAAAACATTCCTGAACATTTTTTTTTGTGTGGCAGGGCACATTATTCCGCTGAAGGAGGCTGCTGCCATTAAGGAATTCCATTGCCATGAATGGTGTAACAATGTGTAGGTACTGTAGATGGTAGATGTCAAAGTAACTTCCACATAAATGTTTATTTTTTTCCTAACAGTCCAAAGAGATACAGATTAGGCTAATTGGCATTTTCAAATTGCCCTTAATGTGCGAGTGCTTGTGGCATGCGATGGACCTGAGTGGATCCCGATGACCTGAACTCCCTGAGATGCTCCAGGCCTCTCGTGACCCTGTGCAAGATAAGCAGGATAAAGAATGAGTGAGTGAGAGATGTTCCACAGAAATGCCAGGGTTTTCCAGCAGAACATTGCCCAGAGCATTACGCACCTTCTTTCAGCTTGCACTCTTCCTCTCATACATCCTGGTGCCATTTCTTCCCCAGGTAAGTGATGAACCTGGCCAACATGATGTAAAAATAAAAAAAAAGTGTTTCATCAGACCACCTTCTGCCATTGCTCCAGTTCTGATGCTCATGTGCTCATTGTAGGTACTTCAATCAGTGGATTCTGACACCTTTTTATCATAGTCAGCATTTTCTTTTGGTCAATGTCCCAGAGGTGCTAGGCTTAGTCCCTACATGCCTTAGGAAGACTTGGGTGACCAATGACCTTGATGCTGGTTCGCTGTTTGTCCTTCCTTGGACCACTTTTAGTAGGTACTAATCACTTCACACCCAGAACACCTCACAAGACCGTCCCATAACAATATGGTCCTAGTCAAAATCACTCACGTCCTTACACTTGCTCATTTCTCTTGCTTCCAACTTATCAACTTCCTAATCTAGGAACCACTGTAACAAGATATTCAGTGCTTTTTATATCTCCTCATAGTCGTTTTAATGTTACGGCTGATTGGTGTTTACTAGTCCTTCTTTTTTGAGGCAGACTGTTAAAGTTCCTGCTGTTGTGGTGAATTCTCTTATGTGGCAAAATTTGAGAAGCCATGAGCAAGAAACTCTGCATGTAGGAACACGACAGGCAGACTATACTGCACCTGGATGTTGACCATTCAGGTAATTCTACAAAACACAGGTTCATAGGGCTTCTTTCTTTCGGGAAAGTCCCAGAAAAAAAAAATTATCTTAAGTGCACTTCCTGTTAGTTTCAATGCCAACCTTTGAGGTACATGTTTCATGTTTGCCTTGGCATTTTAAGTGGTGCTCATTGGTGGGCATTGGCTTGTCTATTTACTGTAGGATAATTCCTAACTTAAGTTTTTGAAGAAGCAAGTTCGTTGGTCATGTTAATGGAACTCTTAAGTTTTAGCTCAGTTTTGTTTTGACTTCTCAGCAGCAAACGTTCAAAGCCAGTCATTTGGCCAGTGAAGCTTTACAGACTTCTGTAGGTTTAAATACCATTTTCAAATAACAAGTATACATAAACCCCTTTAAAAACTATACATACTGTAGCCACACAACAAGCCAGCCTGTGGTAGCTCTTGAATATACTGCTATCCGCACCTATAAGCCAACATAGCCACCAAGTACATATTAGACTGTTTGTGTTAGACTTACACTACCGTTCAAAAGTTTTAGAACACTTTCTAACTCCATGATGGTTTCTGATTTTTATTTCATTCTACATTGTAAAGGAATGCTGAAGGCGTCCAAAAAAATGCATTAATCTCCTTTGAACAGTTGATATTGAGATGTTGCTTCTACTTCTGCTCTGTAAAGACTTCATAACGCCTCTAATCTGAGGTGCTATTAATTGGTCATTTTTCAGGCTGATAACTCTAAATGAACTTCTCGTCTGCGGCAGAGGTAGGTTTTGGTCTCGCCCT
>JAQMYK010000035.1:25476805-25487491 GCA_030014345.1 Clarias buthupogon | reverse complement strand
TCCTGGGATAGGCTCCAGGCCCCCCGTGACCCTGAATACAGGATAAAGCGGTATAGAAGATGAATGAATGAATGAAGGCAAGGTGACCATGTGACAAGAAACTATCTCTCAAAGTGAACCATAACTGCTGCAAGCCAAGGCCAGTAGCTGTCTTTAAAATATGAGCCAGTTTGACTTTTTCGGACATGGCTTGAAATGCTACATGTCAAAAGGTGTGACCTTATTAGAACAATTATAATTCATAATAATTGTAAAAAATTTTATTTATTTGTAAAAGTATGTTTGAAATATTCACGCCAAGATCAAATGCATACATAAACATTTTTGATAATGCCTGTCAAATTTTATTTGTAATTGATATGTCATATGATGTAATCAGTTACACCATGTGCCTCTCACTGCAGATCTTTCTGTTAGAAATTCCATTTACCATGCATACCATTGTGTTAGTCTTTTTTTTTTTTTTTTTTTTTTTAAATGTCAGTAGTTTAGGATGCTAATCAAAGCCTTATTGTTATTGTTGACAGACCCTGGTGTAGCCAGGTGAGCCCGCTACCATGCCAAAAGATATTAGAGTAGTTGCTAAATATCCTTAAAGGTTTGCCAGAGGAACTGACAGTGAAATCTGATAACAGAAAGGAATAATTGTATTTATTCATATGTATTTATCAACTGAGAAAAAAGCTGGAAAAGAAAAAAAAAAAAAAAAATCATACAAAGAAAAAGCAGAGGGTGGGTGGGTGGGGGGGGGAGTAAAAGAAGTAACATTTTTAAAAGTAAAAATTAAACATTTAGTAAAAGTAAACATTTTTAAAGTATTTAAAAGTAAAAAAAAAAAAGGTTTCTTGCTGACATTCTCATTTTAATTCCACCATATATGGAAATTAATCATGTAAAAGCAATCTCGAGCTTAAGCAAAATACCCTTCATGATCAGGAATAGTTGCATAGAGGCCACTAGAATACTCAATCCCAAGCGTGAAAGAAATCTCTGCTTCTATAGAGTGAAAGAATGAGATCTGAACTTTGCAAACCTAAAAGGGAGCCTGAATGAAAACCTGAGAAGAGAGACCAAAAAAATAAATAAAAAATCAGCAAAAAGAACAAACTAAGAGAAAAAAAATAACATTTTATAAAGGAAAGGAAGCTGAGGAAGCAGTTATTTTTTATTTAAGGGGTTAAGACCTTCAACTTCATTAGCCTTTGACTGTAAAAGCAACAGTGTCAGGTGGTGTAACTGGTTTATGTCAGTTGGTGTAACCAACAATTTTCAAAAAAAATGTATGTATGAACTTGTATGTGGACTACGTAAATTGCAACCCTCTGTGAAGTGCAATCCTATGACTGAATAAATTTTTTTGCCAAGTAATACTTAAAAAAACGATATTGTTGGCTTATTTTACTGTCAATATTTTTTTTTTATAAAAAAATGAAAAAAGTAAAATTCAGACAAGTTAACATTCTTTTTGGTATATGGTATTATAGGTTATTGATTGTTGATTATATATGTACCACTTGACATTTTCATTTTAAGTTAAATGTAAATATTATCTCAATTTAAGTAAAACCATCATAAATTGAAAATGTATTTTTAGCCAACTTTAAAAAAAGATGTGCTCATCTTATCGACTCTTATTTCTCTCTCACCCACATGCACCACCTCTATAGATGATATCACTTCAGAGGTGAATGGGCTAAATGTGTGCCACTTTACTAGAGAGGCCTCAGTCTGAAGAGCCCCAGCAGCTGAATACCTCCGTATTTGTGTTTAAATGCACTAGTCTTAACATTGTGTGTGAATTTGTCAATGGTGATTGTTGTGCTTCTTGCATGTGCCATAGTTTGGACTTTACGTTGCTATTAAGGAAACAGCCAGTCCTGTGTTCCCCCCCCCCTTGTTTAATCATTAACCTTTTCAGAATTTTGCAGTTAGTTAGCAAACCAGCTCCCATACCTCTATGTGCACATGAAGTGCAGAATTCAATTCTTTGTAGATATTTAGTAGAACATAATCCAGTTCCAAGATAGAATGGTGCACCGAATAAATCTGAGAAGTCTGTTTCATTTGAAAATAATTGATTGGTTCTTTTGCAGATTTTGTTTCAGAAGAGACAGTGAGTGATGCAGGAGCATAGTGTAGAGGATTAAGGTGTCCTATTCTGACTTGGTTGCCTTTCTACTTTTTTCAGTATATTATTTTGGTCATAAAAATAACTGGGTTTAAATTCATCCGCTAAGTGATAGTTCATCTGACAATGATAGGGGGCCATCTAACACCACCAGTTTATTCAGCACATATAAAGTAATTGTGTCCTACAAATAGTGGGATTAAGAGAACTATCGGATAAGAATTTACTCTGTCTCTAGATGTCTTACCGATAGTATTACCAATGTTGCGCCACATTTGGAGGGTACATAGTTAAGATATCTATCTTTGTTCTATCAAATTTCATTCTTTCTTGATATTACTGAGGTTGGCACAAAATATATGGTTTATATAACAATGTGGCATGCATAATGCATTTTTTTTTTCACTGTCCTTTTCTTTCACAACACTACCTCTTCAGGGGAGAATGAGATACCTAAGCCACTTTACTAGAAAGGCTTTAGTCTGGAGAGCTCTGACCGATTTTGAGAAAAAGGTCTGTCGATTTCTGTCTAAATCCACTTGTGTGCTTTTTGCAGATGGTAGGGTTCTCAACATTCCACTTCAGGGAAATTGCACTGTTAGGAAAGCGATCATTTGTGTCTACTTCATATATAAGCCTGCAAACGATGCATAATGCTGGTTTGCAGGTACGAAGCTGCATTTTAAACTGAGCTCTACTGGCCATGTGAAGATATATAGTGACAAAATGAAAAATCGAAGCCAAGAATTGGATGCTGAGTGGCACATGCTTTGTTTGGGTTGGACTTATGGATGAGCATAAAAAGAGCTTTGTGTATCTGCACAGTTGATCACAGAGCTGCTCACTTACTCTATAGGATTTCCACAGCTTTAGTGCAACAACAAAGCCATTGCAAATATTCAATGTCAGGCTTGAGGACATGGGCTGTGCTTTGAGCCTTGCCATGTTCTCCGTGCCAGACTATTGCCAACCATTCCATAGGGAGGTAGAGATGTTGTAACCAGTGATGCATGTCCATATGTTCACACGGGTGATAAGTGTAGTTTACGGTGTTGGCGATTAGGTTTAGAGTATGGATTAAAATTCCTCTCTGTGAAGAAGTTCAACCCTCGAGATGAATTCTGTTCACCTGTTCATGACATAAATTTATGACTCTACTATAACTGTCATATTTACCATACAAAGAAGTTTGCAGCAGCTTTGACTTAAGCCAGCCATATAACTTTCTTGTTTGCACACACAGACTCATAAATACCATGGTACATGCACGAATAGGTTAAGTGTAGGACACGGTCACGCTGTGAGCCGACCTACTGATCCAGTTTCCCCCAAGTGGAATAGTTAAACCTCTTGCTTGACTTTGTATGAAACTGGAAATACTTGCAGTTTTCTTTAATCATGTATAAGATTTGATTTGTAATGAAATTCTGATGTATTTATGTTGTAAATGTTATAATGTCATTTTTATATTGTTACTATTTTATTGGATGTTTTGCTGTAAGGTGTCCTTGGGTGTTCAGAAAGGCGCCTTTAAATAAAATGCATTATTATTATTATTATTATTTATTATAAAAATTCGTTTTCATGTTTATCTGTTAGAACTTTGCCAACCTGTTTGCTATATCACCCATAGCACCTTGAGTATATTCAGCTACTGAACAGATGTTCCAAAAGTCAAACTTTCATGCTGATGTCACTATCAAAACTTGTTCTTGGTATCTTGTCTTTCCTCTGCCATATGCTCTATTACACACTGGAATATAAGAGAGTCCCATCCTCTCCCTATCTCCACAACTTTTACATTGGATTTCTTATTAAAATGGTTAAAATGGAACTTATGTTTTAAATTATAAAAACACCTCCACCCAAAAGCACACCATCTTTACTCGCTAATATCTAAGTAGAATATTAACTGCTTCTTCACTACTACAGCACCTCCAGAGCTAAAACATTGCTTTAACATTTAAGCTCTAACAAACATTCCAACCTGCCGCTGTAATCGAAACATTCACTTCCAACTTCACCAGATTTTTTGTATGTGTGTCATCTTCCATTTGAGGGCACGTTTAAGGCTCACGCTGCTGCTGTATTCTGTTGCGCCGTCTGTTCTCATTATTTGCTATACACTCCTCTCACTCTTGGACCAGCATTTTGGACCGGGATTTGTAATAGCCTTTAGTGTGCACCCAGCCATCACTGGGGCTAATAGGGCACTGTGGGCCCTCTCACTCCTGCTAAAGCCCTTCCTGTCTAGGGAGAAACCCTCACTTATTTACTCCCTTTAGCTATAATCTCGCCAACACTTTACCTGTATGGTGCTATTTGACAAATGACAGGCCACAAGGCTATGTACACTCATAATGTGCCTTGAAAATGTCTCGTAAGATAAAAGGCACCAAACCCAGGTGGGAGTGCTTAGGCATTGAGGAATTTCTATGTGTACCTAGTGACATTTATGGTTTTTTGGGCAAAGAGCCTTTCCTCCCAATAATGACAAGTTTTGTGTGTTTTTTTTTTGTGTGTGTGATTTTTTTTAAAGGTAATCTCTTTGAGATTTGATAGTTTGTAGTTTTTCGAGATTTCACGTTCATTTGTTGGTTTGTTTTAATATAAGAGGCTGCAGCTGTTTATGGTGACCGTTCTTTATAGCCACAGCATGAACTTTTATTATACTGAAAAAAAAAAAAAAGATTTAAGCCTGGCAAGATTTTATGAATCTGGTCTTTTGGTGTTTTATTGTCTGTTAGTCTGCTGATCAGAACGTTCTGCTCTAACATCTAATTTGTTTGTCTGTATTTTATTAATATTTTTAAATTCTATGAGTTTATAATAAGAATAGGGCTGTCAATTTTAGCGTTAATGCATGTGATTAATCGAGAAATTTTAACGCATTGTTATTTTTAACGCTAATTCATTATATGACCAAGTTTGACTCTAATGGCTTCCCATTATTGCCGGGCATAATAAGATAATGGATAATAAGACGACTGAGGAAATATCACCAGATGTGCTGAACAGCAAGTTTCATTATAAAAAGCTTCTAGATGGAACTTTGGATAAAATCAAAGTTGTGTGCTCGAGCAACCTTCAAGGAACTATTTTTACAAGAATACATCATGATGTGGGAGAGGTGGCTCAGATGGCTAATCACAGACTATGACAGTGATTAACTAGATTAAAAAATTTTATCAATGGACATTACAAATTAAGAAGTGACTAGATTTATATCTCATCTATTACAAATACAAGGTAGGTTGTTTGTTTAGATGTTGATACAAAAGGAATAAATTTCAATCATATACAGTACTGATCAACCATAACATTACAGCACAAAATATTATGCATACCATTGTGTAGTTTCCCCTTGTGACACCTCGAGACATGGCTCCATAAGACCTCTTAGGGTATGCTGTGGTGTCTAGCATCAGGATGATGACATCGTGTGCTCCGAGTTGTGGGATTGGTCCTCCGAGGATCAGACATGTTTATCTGGCGCATCCCATTAGTGCATGATCAGATTGAGATTTATGTAGTTTGAAGGCCAGGTCGATGGCGCTTTGCCTGTGAGGTGTTAATGTTATGGCTGATCGAGGTATAATGCATTAATTTAAATCATAATTAAGGCACCATTTAATTTTATCTCTAACGTGCACGGTTATTAACAATTCTTTGAATCATTCTAAAGTCTGCAATATTACTTACAGCACACAGTAACATTTATAATAATACTGCATTCAAGTGGTATTGGAAACTGGAGAACATTTTTTTCCTTCTTTCCTACTTAGAAATTGAACATTGTATAAAAAGTCTGATGCACAATATTTTGGATGAGATATAAGTGTCATGATTTAATATGATCCTTTCTCATAGTAAAACTTTGTGAACTTGTCAGTATATAATTTTTTAATTAAAGTTGTAACTTTTATTAAAGCATCTGTTTGACAGGAAAAATTTCAGTAAATAATATTTTATGTAATGGTGTTTGCAATGGTAAAATAAAGTCTAAACTTAAAGATCTGATCTTGCGGTATTTCACTGAATGTTTTAATTTGTATTATAAAAATAAAACAAGAACCTCCTTTTCTACATTTTTACTGTTGTGGCGAATGCTTAGTCTGTGTCCGAATTCCATGTTGTTGTGCTTACTACATCACCATCTGTATGCCTACATTAAATGCGTACCTAAATGCAGAATAACTGTTCCACATTATAAACATTTGGATAATGAATGAAAACATTTATGTGCTATAATTTTATAAGGCTATAAAGTTTAGTAAAATTGTGATGTATAAAGTTGTACTAGTTCTTTCGCCTGTTATTTGCCTGTTATCTCTTGGATGCTCTTTAAATACCTTATTGTAATGTTTTCACAAGCATTTACATGGCCAGAGGTTATTGGTTATGTGTGGTTCTGGACCTTGAGCATTCGGGTCATTTCCACATTCAGCAGTCAGCAAATGCCAGGGTATAAAAAGTCTGAAAAGTGGTTTCCATGGTCACCAGGTGCAGATTTGCCGAACACAAAGCATTGTTTTGGGCCCTATTCTGAGAAATAAGATCCCCTCCTCTGGCACTTTGCCCCCCCACCCAGTTTAAGAGGCGTTTAAAAGGCCCAAGTGACAGTCTGGTGAACGGTGGCCTGGATGAAACCAAATCCGTGAAATCTATACCAGCTGCTTTATTCTCATGAATGGACATGGGATTTAAATTACAACTGTTCTATGACACAAAACTAAAAGGCCAAATGCCAGTAATTTGAAACATGTACTTGGCAAAGGCACATCCCCTAAATGTGATATTGATTCTTGAAGTCCTGACATACAAGTTGAAGCTCAGTTAACTGAGGATTTTTGTTGGTTGTACTCAGATGTGGTCTTTCAGACCTGATGTATACAGTATACTGTTACCTTATGAGCCTTTGAGCTGCATTATCATTTCAGAGGATCTTTACATTCTTGCCATTTGTCTTTCTGTCACTGACAACAGCTTCCACAGACAGGTCTCTTGTTCCGTGTCTTCACAAATCACACAAGTCCCACCCTTACTCAAGGGGTATTAGCATCAATGGCAGGAAGTCTTTTGATAGTTTGGTAATGGGGCTTTGAGTTGGACATGGCAGAAGACATAACTTGGTAATATCCAGAAAATTGCCTGCAACTCTATACAGACGTAGCATTTAATAACGAAGAGTAATACCAGTAATTCTTTATTTGTTGGAGATTGGGGATTGTGATGAGACAAGATGCAGCTAAATGTCTTTGCATGCAGCGGTGAGACAAATGTTAAGTGATATAGTAGGTTGCCCTTCAATAATTATTTTTGCTGTTTAGATGACTTAAGGAATCTTGGTAAATATTAAAAGATGCTATATGTAATACAGTTGATTTCCTGGCAGTGCTTATTTTTTAGTCTGGGTATAATACTCACTACTTAGGTTTTTGTCATCTACCGCAGAAGAGATAAAGTAAACTCAGCACTAGCAAAAGTCTTGGCCATGAACTAGGGCACATACAAAGAATGGAGCCTTCTATTCGTCTCGCTGATGTAAGCCCAAGGAAACTGTGCCACACACTGAGACATGCAGAAGAAAGGTAGGAGCTTATCTCTCCACTTAAGGAAAAATAAAAAGGAACACCTGCCAGAAATGAATGAATAAAAATTCCTAGACAGAGTGCAGCCAGAGTATTGGCTAGTATGAAAGGAATTTTAAGGCAAAAGCAACATTCTTTGTTAAAAAGCAACAAAAAAATAAAAACAAACTAACAACAACAAAAAAAACAGAGGATCTTTGCATAATAATATATATATAATGAATAGACATCTATGTAAGGCTTAACAACCTTTTTGTTTAAGTGGTATTTAGGGCCTTTCACGAATACTGTAAACATAGCCTGGGGGTCTTTGATAATCTTATTTTTATTAATTGTTCAGTTACATCAGTGAAAATTAACACCTGGTAGTATTTTTAATATGCGTTTGCATTGGTATTAAATGATTCTCTATTAAATAGTCTGTCTGTTAATACTCAACATAGACCTAATCGGATATGTAGATAACAACCACAACAGCAACCTCATTTCCCCTCTCGTCCGTCCCAACCACTCAGCATTCAACATCACCAGTATGCTAATCACCGGCACCTGTTTCTCTAAGACAGATGTTTTTTTTAAGTGCTTGAATGATTCATAGGTTTAACAAACCAAATGTTTCTCTGAACAAAAATTTGATCCAAAAAAATCTGAGCCAAAAAGTCCTTCTGGAAGCCTTGGAACTACATTAAAAATACAAACAAAAAGGTCTGCCACTTTAGAAGAAAAATACAACAAAAAAAGAGGGGTGGCGCAAGACTTGCACAGTATTGTAAATGAACCACACTGACCTGAGATGGTCTGTGGAATCTATTTCCTGTTAAATGGGACCAAAAAAAAATTTACTTTCTCATTTAAACACATTTGTTTCCCAGTAACCAACACGCATGCTAAAAAGTCAAGTGCTGGCCTGGTATTTGTACTCTAAGCCCAGCTTGTGTTACACTTTCTTGTCTTAAAATGCTTTTAACAGCATGGTACTCCTTTATGCTGTCTTTGTAAAGGGCTGTTTTTTTTTATTCCTTCTTTGACATTTCACATTTCAAGTGGTCGTAGGATTTAATATAAGAACACATAATCGTGCTGTTGCACTTTCTCAACAATTCTTAACATTTCTCCATCAGACTGAGCTCAGGTCTGATATCATGTACTGGATACTCTGAGCTTGGTGTACTGATTAATCTTTCTGATAACATCTTTCTTATCACTGGGTTTGATAGAAAGTGCATGCTCCTAATTCACGTGTGCTTTTTTTTCTAACAAAAAGTGACAATATTAGTTATTTGGTGAAACCTAGAGCAGGAAAAGGCGTCCACATGATGATCTTTGAGACAGTCAGAAAAGGAGATAAATTCCACAGAATTGGCTGTGCGATGCAATTTGATGCCAACTTTCAAAAAGAGCACTTGTGGTTTAACAACAGTCTCTGTATTAAATCATTTCTGACAGATAGCACGCATACTTTGGCATGACATGCACAATTTAAGCCTCGGTTACCTTGTATACTAATTAAGAGTATGCCAGAACAAAACTTTTTAAATCTACCATTTTTAAGGCATGCCTGTATATAATGTCTAATGTATGAACATGCGAGTGCTGTTCCATTTATTGAAAATGATTTATTTCACCTCCATACTCACCATGTGGTACCTCAAGCTCCATTGACATGTTCTACTTTTGTGAATAATGGACATTGAATATTGTAATTTGTCTAAAGCTATAAAAAGAAGAATAGTTAGAACATTTATTAAAGAGCATTGTGCTGACAGGGTGTATGTAATGGTGAGTGTATGTGTGTGTGTGTGTGTATACCATAAATGGCTGATGTCAAATATGACAATGATCCTTTCATTTTCAGCCGATTACCTGATTGCCTCTTGTCTTAGGTTGTTATTTGATTTTGGTGTATTTACATGAATTCTATTCATTCAAGAGGCAGAACTACACTTTTCACTTGTAGCACATTCTAGATCAGCTAGGGATATAAATGAAGGCAAGTGTTACAGCACTGCTTGGTATTTCAAATGAATTTAGACTATCTGTCCTGAGAGACTTCACTGAAGTCTGTTTGTCTTTGGTGATGATTCATAGACATGGGAATAAACAGTGAGTGTTAAGCAGAAAAAACCCTGGACTGTCACTTTGGTGGAAAATTACAGTGCTGGAACTCCGTAAATGAATAGGAGATATACCTGCTCAGGCATGTAGTGTGACAGCTCTTAATAGAAATTGCAACCTTTTTTCTAAACTGTGTAAAACCAAAATACATGTATTAGCCCTCTCTTTCGTCAATTATGAGTGTTATTTTTAAGCTTGCTTAGATGTGAAAAATTCTACGGATTTTTGGATTTTCAAAGAGGCTGGATTGTTGGTCGTCCCAGAGACTAGGACTCTTCAAATACTTATTTCTATTCCCATGACCCTGTCACCAGTTCACTGTTTTTCCTTCCTTGGAGAACTATTGTTAGGTCCTGACCACTGCAACCCGGGAGCATCCTACAAAACCTGCTGTTTTGAAGTAGCTCTCACCCTGAGCTCTTATTAGATGTTTATAGTCTGCAGTGGTCAGGATCTACCAGAAGTAATTCAAGAAAGGAAAACCGGTCAAACAGTGACAGGGTCAGCCAAGGCTTATTGATGCATTTGGGGAGCAATGGCTCGCCCATATAGTCTGATCCAATAGAAAAGCTACTGTTTCTCAAATTGCTGAAATGGTCAATGCTGGTTCCCATAGAAAGGTGTCAGAACACTGTAATTAATGTTTTGGTTGCTGACTGGGTAACCTACTAATAAAGTTATGGCTGATCAATGTACACTGTCATATCAACCCTTCTCTGTACATTAACAGTGTCTCATTTGGTAGATGCTTTTATATATATATTTTTTTATTTTACTTTTTTTTTTTCCCCCCGATTTTTCTCCCTAATTTAGTCGTGTCCAATTCCTCCCAGTCACTAGGGGGCTCCCACA
>JAQMYK010000035.1:25434473-25450049 GCA_030014345.1 Clarias buthupogon | reverse complement strand
AAACCAGATATCTTCCACATGACGTCTCATGGAGTCTTTTCTTTCCACTGTCTCCTCTGGTTTGTAAATTCAGATTTCTGTAAAGTGACAGCATATATTGTTAAAAGTAGATTATACATGAGATTGCATTAAATGTTCTTCCCATGATTCTTTAAGTAATGTAATATCTTATTTTTGTATCACACCCTAACATTTGTAACATGCATTCATGATAGCTATATTTATCTGTAAAAAAATATATTTGTCCTCAAACTAAGCCCTAATTTTTTCCACAAGTATCCCATCCAACACTGCTGAGATCTGATGAACAAGTCGACACATTGTGTGCACATTGTGCAGCCATTTTGCAAGTGACATGTTCTCTTTCACCTTTGATCTGTTACTATCCCAATGTGCTTGTTTATGGGCAGCCTGTAAATTGCTAAGATCTTCCTGATGTTCTGAAGTTTGAGGAATGTCCCAGGCTTTCAGAAGTTTTGTTTTGGCTGTGTATCGCCTAGGCACTTCTAATGGGGCATAATCTTCACTTTACTGCCGGAGTTCCTGGTGCATTCGGATGTACAGTAATGTGGCCTTTTAGTTAAAGGCTGAAGCTGTGGTGGTCGAGGTATGAAGAGAAGGGGGGGAAACTCAACTTTTTGACATCAACAGCTTTATCTTGATATATGGAAATTTCTTTAGAACAATAGCTTTTTTTCAAGAGGAAGAAAAAATGTTTTTTTTTGACCTGATCACGTGTAGAGTTTAGGAAGTTGTGATGGTATATCTGCTGTGTTGCATTCCTCTGGGACCTCTTTAGTTCTTACGCCTGATTGCTTTCGTGCTAGAAATAATAAATTTCACATATGTACAACTGCCCGGTTATGTCCGGGTCACCAGGTCTATAGTTTCCTAATGGTTTAGTAAAGCAAAATTCAGTGGAGTTTCACCCCATGCACAGACTTTTCTCTGATTGGAGCTAATTACCAGGCCTAGGGATGTTGTTTTTGCTGAGTGCTTGCATAAGCTCAGACAGGCTGGGTCACACATTCTGGAGGAGTAACACAAAGACCTTTAGCTGACGGGTTCCTTTGCTATAACATATGGAAACATGATCTGCGACATAGACATTATAGAACTTATTAAACTTTTCTTTTTAACAAAGGATTTGTAGTGTACAGTTGAAAGCTGGGCTAAAAGCATTAAATACATTTCTGGATATTTGTGTAGATTTAAAACTTCTGAGACACTGAGTCAGGAAAAACCTTCACCGTTTTTTTTTTTTTTACATTCTTATGAATTTTAAACTTTTAAACTAATACAGATCAATGGGAAACCATGAATCCTTTTTTCCATGTTTGTCCTGTCTGATTCATTCACCTGAGGCTGTAAAAATAAGCTATGATGCAGGTCTAGTCACATCTGGTTTTGTCTCAAGGATAACATGGAAGCTTCAGATACTGTGACATCAGAAGCACAACATCCAGAGTTATTATTACCTACAGTATGTTTGGACAAGTTTACTACATGCAGCCTGCGAACCCAACAAATCAGTAAGTGCAGAATGGTGTGCAGTAAAATACACATTTCCTTAATGTTATCACTTCACTCACTTGCACCCGTGTTGCAGTCTTAGTGTCGGTGTCACCTTGCTATTATTTCCTAACTATAGCTCAAGATCGTTGGAGTCAGTTTAGCGTCATGAAAGTAATATTTTCCAATAATTACCAGGAGAAAGTGCTTTATTCTGACACAAGGTTAAATAAGGACACAGGCTCTTTAATTTATTTTCTCAATTTGTTAATTACTTGAATTTTAAACACACAAGCTGTTCAGAGGCTGCTGTATTTTAACCTTAGAGCAAGAAATGATTCAACCTTTATCCCTGCTCTGTAAAAAAAAAAAAAAGAAAAGCTCTTTAATTTTCTTAAGGTGTTTGTTGCTCAGTCTGTATTTGTCTGAGCCATCATTCATACCCCTCATGTAATTATCAGTTATAACCCAGGTTGGAGCTCTGTACAGGATGCTGGGGTATGCAAAAGCACAGCATCATTACAGAAATTAAAGAGTTACATTGTGGCTCGGTGTAATCGCTGCACATTTCTAGTTTGCCCGAGGTATATATTGGGACTTAATCCAAACTTATATCACATGATTTTCATGCCTCCGCTGTAGTCTTCAAACTTGTCGATCCTATCTATTGGTGAGAATTTGGGCTACTGTTCAAATCCGAGCATATAGAGTACAGTACAATCCTTCATTCTGTACCTAGAGGCAATTTAGAACACTCAGTCCATCTACTGGGATGTTTTCCAGGACAGTGTTAGGAAACCATGGAGAACATAAAGAAAACTAACACTAACCCAGAAAAAAAAAACATGTTGGACTTGACACAGACAGTAACTCGAGCTCAGGATCAAACCAGCTGTGAAGCAGCAACTATATGGGTTGGCCTACCATGCTGCCCCTGGTGTAAATTTGCTAAAAAATTGTTATGCATTTGCAGCTGCTCAAAAGCAGTGGCATAAATGAGGGTATACAACAAGGATTAGGCATACGGTACTTGGGTAAAAAAAAAATGCCTGGCTGCAATATGACAATAACTCATACATGTGTCAGATTTTCAGTCATCCAGGTGAGGTTATCTCGACGTTAAGTCATGTCAACTGGACTTCTTTCTTGTTGAGTAGATACATTTCACTATTCATTCAAGTAGCTTATTGGATCCAGTTGACATGATTTCCAGATAACCTTCTGAAGTAGATTCTTGGATGAATATTTCTTTAACAGAGTCTTACTTGTTGGTTAATTTGTAGAACTTTTATAGTTAGTTTGGAATTCCCTTATAACAGGAGGCAGCTTGATTTATGACTTAGGTCAAACAATAAAAGCAAACATAATTGATGTTATCTTCTATGATAACATAATGAAAATAAATGGAAGGACATAATGGAAGTTTCCTGTGCAGAGGACCATTAGGGAATATCATATTGACCCCCTGGTAAAGTTCTCGCCCACCCACCCTACACCAACAATTCTCTGCGATACAGGCTTAACATGTTCTGACATATTCACTGTTATTATCTTTTTTACCAGCTCTGATACCATAACATTTAAAAATCCAATGATCATGCCAGAGTCTTTTATTTATTCCATGTAAGTCTGCCAAGAAGCTTTCTGGCTCATAGAACCTTTTCAGCACTTAAAGCTTTAAAAAAAAAAGGCATGCAGAAAGAAAGGAAGGAAAAGAGGTTGGGGGTTAGTTGTGGAAGACGCACATGCATCGGAAACGCCCAGTCTTTAGCACAGGAAGCTGCAGCTACAGTATGCCTGAACTTGACCATTAAACACACCAGAGAACGGCGTGTCCCAGTGACTGGACCCAAACAAGAGTGAGCTGTGGGAAAGAGGTGGAGTGCTTGCTGAGAAAGGTCACAGAGAACAGGTCCTGTGAGGGATGCAACATATAGAGCATGGGGATTCCCATCCTTGGACATACCCGTGCCATGGAGTGATTTGTTCCATTTTCGCTCAAAGAACAAACCCTTTGTGAGTTGAGGTTATGAATGGTAGCGACTGTGTTATGGTTCATAAATTTCTCTTCCCGGGATAATGTGCGAGTAATACTTTTTTAAGCCCTCGGTCATGGTGAAGCTAATTGGATGTCCTGCTGCATTTTTGGTCCTAAGCACTCGTGTTTAATACTACTACTACTACTACTACAAATAATAATAATAATAATAATATGCGTGTTAGCAGATAATTATGTAAATTGTACAATCGAGTGAACATTATTATTTGATTACTTAAATGGTTAACCAGACATATCCGTACCAACTGTTGCAGCAACATGGTACTGAGATTTTTATTACATTTTATATCCTCCATAAGGTTCAAAGCAGATTTTATACAATAAAAAATCTAAAACTGTAAAAAAAAAAATTCAAATTGCTGTATCCCTATGTAAGTACCATTGGCATATTTTCCGTAACTTTAACCGTTGCCCTTCCCTCAATAGCCATTTGTTATCCTGCTTGAGACCCACCAGTGTTTTTGACTGGCTCTGGCATGAGGGATAAATGCTGTTTAACATTTGTTCATGTCATTCCCATATTATTCCCCTTGGACTCCCTACTTTTTTTTTTTGTTATGTTGTTTCCTGGCTAGATGCTTGTGAAGAGGATGGGTAAAAATCGCAGTTGCTCCTTGAGAGCGCCAAGGCGGGTCAAGTATCTTGTGCGTAGGTTTTCTCCACATAGTCACATTTCTCATTGTTTCTTCCTCTAGCTTAGTTTCAAATACAGTGGGTGATACATGAGTCAAAGGCTTCTAGTGTTCTCCACCTTTTTTTCCAGTTCTACTCAGCATGATTGCTTCTAAACCAGATTCTGGCTACTTTTTGTGTGTATATGCTTAATAGGTTGATAGATTGTAGAGGATTAAATATTAGATAAAATGACTTCTACCATCCACATAGGATGTGTGTATACATGTGTGTATATTTATAGGTACTATAAATGCCTGACTTTATGAGGTAATATGTAAATGAGAGGCAAAAAATATTTAGATGTCTTCAAGCAAAAAAAAGGACACTTTTACGTTACTATATTATAGTTAGTTAAACTCTCGGGAATGCTGCAAATGCTTGCTTTTGAAAGAATTTCTCTTCCCATGTGCTGTCATTCTGACATAGGATGGTCTCTGTTGTCAGAAGGATGATATAGTGGTGAAAGCCATGAGCAACCATGCATGTACACTTCTGATGATCCTTTGCATGAGTTTCATTCCTCTATAAGCAAATTACACAACTAGTTGTTTCTCTTGTAATAATTCTGTGGCTCACAACTCCCGTTAATATGTGTCCTGTCACCAGATCCTATAGACTTGTCTGTACCAGTCAGAACAAGAGTGTGTGTCCTGGATCTGTGTTTAACTACTCCCTACATGGAATGGAGAGTTGGGGGTGGAAAAATAATTGCAAGGTAGAGCCAAAGAGCACAATTTACCATGTGCAATGACCAGAAAGCAAGAAACAGAAAGGTAGATGAAAATATGTCTTGCAGTGTTAGAGGTAAGAAATTAAACCAGGCGTTCTCATCTGTACTGATACATATGAGTGATGTACCCAGTTATTACTCAGGAATTAATAAGGGGAATGGGAGAGGGATGGAATACACTCTAATAAATTTTATTCAGACATAGTAATTTACTTTGCTCTATACCGCCCAAATGTTTTAGAACCCACACATACAATACTTCTGAAATAATTTATCCTTAAGAGTCAGAAAAGTTTTAAGACTAATTTTGCACAGTCATTTTAAACTGGAACAGGGTAGATTCTCGGAATCTCTGTGCCCCTGTAACGACTGGAAAAGTAAAAAAAAAAAAATCTATCTATCAGAGAGGCATTTGTCCCAGTCTCTCAAATCACCAGCACTCACAAAAGGAAGCCTCAGGCATTTTTTTGGCAAGATTATCTATCGGCAGACACACTGTATCACTAGAGAGACCAAAGAAGAAGGAGGAGCTGTGGGAGGAAAGGTCCCAGGCTTTGCCCAATAAGGAATCAGCCCCCCTACACGCTGAATAGTTTACTCCTCCTCTGGAGTTTTCTCTGCCTGCTTTGAGGGGCTGAGTGGTTGGACTCCAGGGTGAGTAAGTGTGGATTACTGACCGTGGGCATGCCTGCTGCAAGACCCTGAATGAGCTGCTAAAAGATCAGATGTTGAACAAGATGCCTTCGCTTGGACTGTGGCTTGGTGTGCTGGTAGGACTGTGCATTGGGCACTCGCAAGGATGGCTTTGGTTCAATAGCCCAAAGGACAACAGCCAGAGCACACAGACACCAGCCTATTTTACTACTTTAGGCACAACTCTTCCAACAAGTGTACCTGCAACAGAATCCATGAGGACAGAAGGCACAGCTGCTTCCAGTGTGGATGTCCTTACTAAGGGTGAGGAGGTGAAGAGTGAAAGGGAATCTAGAGCTGGATCAGCCGGGAATGAGCAATCAAAAGCAGAGGTAGAGCATGGTTCTGGGTTAGAGTCTGACTCTGGATCTGGATCAGGGTCTCTTTCTGGGACTGTTGTTGAACCTGAATCTGGGCCTACACCTGCCACTTTGTCCCCTTTGCTGGAAAAACAGGAACTTAACACTGTTCAAATCAATTTATCTACTAGTGGGGATACTATTCATGTTCTTGCAGAGGATACTAAGCTGCAGATGAATCTCACCAAAGCGGATGTCTCCCAAATGGATGAACACATTGCCAAGGCTGCTGGTTCACCTGGTGACCCCATTACGAGTCAGTTTAACATAAGCATAAACATTTCTTCTGAAAGTGTCAGCAGTTATAGAAACACATTAAATAGCAATAGCTCTAATTGGCATGCTGATCTTAATAACACGACACAGTATTCTCATGAATACTCTGTCTCAAATGGTTCACTAACTGTAGAAAGCGATGATTCTTTCTTTGCTAGGGAGACACCTGCCACTGAATCCCCACGCTGTGTGCTGGTTGATTCTGATTTGCCATTTTGTCATGGTCTGAAAAACGGTAGTTTCACAGTGCCAAACTTTTTTAACCAGAGCAGTGTGGAGGATGTGCAGGCGCTTCTGGGTGAGTGGGCTTTTTTCATTCAGTCAGGCTGCCACCATGCAGTGGAGAGGTTTTTCTGTTTGCTGGCAATGCCACGCTGCGGGGTGCCAGGCCTGTCCCCACTGATGCCATGCCGCAGCTTCTGCGAGCTCCTGATCGACAGCTGCTGGACAGTCCTGCAGGACAGACGTTTCCCAGTGGAATGCAGCTCACTCCCTGAGGAGAATGATGATGGCAAACGGTGTTTGTCCGTTAGTACCCAGAAAGGTAAAGGCGGGTTAGAATGCCATCTCTTTTTGAGCCCATTGAAGAGATGCATTCTGAACCAGCGGCCACCTGTTTGTGGGTCGTGTCATTCACCTGTTTCAAGGCGTTTTTCTTGTTTAATTGTCTTAGTTGGTTTGCATGCTTGAGTGCTATGTGGTCTTGAGACAGATGTAAGTGCATGGTGGTGTGGGCGTGGATTGGGAGAGGGATGACAACAGGGCACTCTGTGCTTTAATTCATTTTGCACATTCACTTCATGGTGTTTTCACTATGCATGGCACAGCCCTACTAAACCTTTGCATGTCCTGGTTAATTTTTTTTGTCTTTATATGTGACCATGTCTATAGTGAAATTTATTTTATAATGTAATTACAGCTAGTTTAATTTTCCCTTAGAATAATTCTGGATACTTCCAAGGTAATGACTTTTAATTAGGTCAACCTTAATTAAAACATGCATGTGCAAATAATGAAGATTACGCTCATAGGGTGGGACCCTATAACCCTATACCCTATAACATGTGTCTCATGTCATAATTGGGTGTTTAACTAGTTGCAGTGTTGGAATGTCTGTCCAGCAGGGGCATGGGGTACAGGCATTCCTGAAAAAAACAAGTGTGACTAAAGGGCATGTGAAACAGTATCGTCAGTCAATGTACTGGAACATTGTTTTCCATAGCATTATGCATGGATATTATGCATTATGCATGGATATTATGCAGCTCTCAGACAATAGTTAAATAGTCCAAGTTTTGAAAAAGATGCTTTCGAATTCAAGAACATTTTTCAAAATGTTCATGTGATCCTACCTTAGTTTTTCAAGCTTGTTTTGTAAAACCCTTAGGAGCTAGAAGTCACAGATCTGTAATTAAAATGGTCATGCTGAATTTTTCCACATCTTTTTATTTCAATTTTTCCTCCAGTCATGAGTCTTGTGATTACGATCTGCCTTTCTTCTGCATGCGGTGCACAAAGGATTTGTTGAATTTATAGGACTGCAGAGTTTACTATTGAGAAAATGACCTGAACATGGCTTGTTGTGACATTCTGGTGCAAAATGGCTTTTCTTTCTGCTTATTATTTTAGACACAGTAAGTGTACAAATGCATGTAGTTCTCCTGAAGAGTGCACACAGCAATAATGTTCTTTATTGGATATCTTTGGCTAATTCATTTAGAGCTGAGATGGAGGGAATGCATTCTGAGACTTGTTTAGAGAACCCACATTTTACTGCAGTGTTGCTGTAAATCTGTGCTTCTTGAACAATGCATGACAGGTGGAAGTTCCACAGAGTGGTGTAAAAAAAAAAACTGTATATGAGTGTTCCTATAGAGACTGAGCATCTGGTATCGCTCTTTCAGAATCAGGACAAATGAAACCAGCAGCAGTCTCAATGTTCAGGGGACAATGGCAAGATTCAGGCTGTAGTAGGGAAGTTTTTTTTAATGAGAACAGCATGCTGAACACTAGAAAAGGGGTCTGGAAAACCTTCTTGGTGGTCCGCAGAAAATTGTGGTTAGGATTTAGATGGCAAGGCACAAAATGATATAATGGAATTTCATTCTTTTTTCTTTTAAGGATTGTGCTTGTGACGAATGCACATAATTTATGGGACTGTTTTATTCATGTTACAACGATATAATAGAACACTTTTCATTTTTGCAAACGTTTTAGGGATGAGTTTGAACGCTATAGCTAATATGATCCAACCTTGGAGAGTCAAGAAGTATTACTCCTTCCAATCCATTACCTTTGGTAGCCTTTACTTAGTCACATCCCTATCACATGTGTATACCCATATCTGGATTTGACCCTTTACCTCCATATTTCCCAGCACACTTGAAAACATCAGTCGTTCTTGTCTCTCACACCCTGTCCCATGCTTACAGGCAATCCTAATAAAGAGTCTACTTGTTCACACTTTATGGCTCTCGATGGTCAATACATCAGACACGTCCTGCTATCTGTACTGGCAGCGTCATGGTATGCGGGATCTATTATTTCATGTCAGTTTATCAATGCCTTCCTGTCAGTCACTAGAAGTGGCTCTTTAGGTGATGTATCTTAATGAGTGTTGTTTTTAAGATGCAGGAATTCAGAGGCGGTGGACATTTTACACAGGTCTTTTTTGGTGTTGTTTGAACAAATGATCATGCATACATTGTGGACTTGAGGTGTCCTCCTTGAGGTGATCCTGTGTTGGGAACAAAGATGAACAAAGTACTGCACAGTGAAAATAGTGCTGATTTTTCCTATTCCACTCACGATGATCCTCACACTATAGTCAGTTTGTTAGCTTTATCATCATGCAGTCATACTGTATGTTGGAGTATATGGAATGAAACATCTCCGCTTAATAACTTAAGAACACATTATTCGGATTAAACAGATGACTTTTAAACAAGTACAGCTACAGATGTGGGGCGTGGTGGGAGACATTTATTTATTTATTTATTATTATTTTAAAAAAGCTTGCCAGAAAATTTCCATGGTTCACATGGTTGAGACAGATAGCAGTTGTCCTTCAGGCTTTGAGAACCCACTCTGCCATTAATCATCCATGCAGGACTTAACTAAAGTTAATATAGACAGTAATTTGTTTTAGCACTAGGCGGCACAATGGCGTTGTGGTTAGCACTGTCTTTGGACCTTCAGGGTCAAGGGTTCAAGTCCTAAGGTTTGTGTGTGTGGAGTTTGCATGTTCTCCCTGTGCTTGGTCGGTTTCCTCTTACAGTCCAAGGACAAAATTGTTTCCAAATTGACTGTAATGTGCATTTAGTTGGATTGGCACCCTGTCTAAGGTGTACCCTGCCAAGTGCCCTGAGTCCCCTGAGATAGGCTCTAGGCCTTCCATGACCCTGTATAGCACAAGCAAGATGGAGAATGAGAAAGGAGCACTTAGTGTTTACAATGTGTAGCTTATTGATTGATGTTTTGTTTATATAAATAATTAATTAATTTTATCTTTTAAAGTCATCGACTCCTCATTTTCAGACTACCAGACCCAAGTCAAATTTGCTGGCTGAGAAACATTGCTTATGAGATGATGTTGAATGGTCCAGATGAGAAGCAGTGAGTCACCGGAAAGGAGGAATCTTTGCAACTGTGACTGCTAAGATGATGTGTTGATAATCGATTGTATAGCACAGCTGACGTGTGGGAAGCAGTGGCTGAGTGATTACGCCTCTAAGTTGGTATTCAGAAAATGGCTGCCTGAGAGCAGCTGTTGACCTTGAATGTTCAGCTGCTTATCATGGATTGTATTTTTCTTCATTGTAAGTAACTTCAGTGAAAAGTATCTACTAAATGTGAAAAATGTAAATCTCTTGAAGATGGATGAAGTGCGGTCAGGAAGAGGATTTCCTTTTTCTCAGCAAAGTCTGGGAACATTTTCTCCTGTTATATTTTTCTTGGTGTTTTTCTGTACTCTTCCTTGGTGGGCAGAATGTGTTTGCTGAAACCTGACAGTGTTTGGTGACCACAGGTCTCGGTGTTGACTCACTATCCAGATGTTTAGCCGGAGGCAGTTGACCCATAATTAGGTGGAGTTTCTTTCGAAATTGACAAGTCATATTATAGCACTTAATATATTCTTATGAGTTGTTGAAGATCTCAGGATACTTGTGGGAAATGACATTAACGATTTAGAGTCTTAAATTAATCGATTTCAAAATAGCACATGCACACCATCAGAGGAATACATTTACATCTCAAAAACTTCATGTTTTGAACGATTGTTGAGTTTTTGTTTAGGAAAATGTGTGCGATCAAACACAGTGTGTCTCTGATCGTGGCCCTGAGCTCATTTGTTGATTTCTATGGGAAAAGTCCAAGCAGGACCAGCTACATTCTCCATTACTTACCCTTTCAGTGACAATGGTCTGAAGATTTATATGAATTTGGTTTGTTGTCAGTTTTATGGATGACAGAGGCATGCAGATTTACTGCTTTTTTTAAACTCGAAACTAGAACATGTTTGAAAGCCAAGATGTTTATATAGTCTAGGAAGTAAGAAGTGATGTTCTTATGTGGCTTCTTTGGTGAGACTTTGCAGTTGGCTGATTGAGTGTTCTTTTCATCAAATTGAACAAAACAATAAAATCACAATTTTGTACATGATGAAAGATTGATCAGATTCTTATGCCAACATTTTTTTGCAAAAAAAGAAAAAATAATAGTTTGTTAGACAATTGTGTGTTCATCATATTCTGTTCTAGGTCTCTACATTACCAGTAGGGATATAACAGTACTGATTTTCTTTTATTATGAATTCAAACATGGCCAAATTGGCCATACTGAAAACGTATGAAGAATGCACAAAAAGTCAAATACCTTAAGTAAGGAACGTACTTACGTTTACGTCTAGATATCTAGATGCTAAGTTCTTGAAAAGAATAATGATTATCAATAGCAACAAGTGCAAACAGTGGTTCTTTTAAATAAGGAAAATGCTTAAAGGATGGTTTAAAGGATTATTGTTTGCACTTTTTACTAATGATGGTGGCGCTGTTACAATATTTGCTCAACTTAGCAACAAAAGTCAACTTGGGATTGTCCTTTTTTACAAAGTGACATCAAATCAACATGGCCCGCAAAGCATAAGAAATCAAAAAGTTTTCATGATCAACAAGTAAAAAATATATTACTCATGCCGAGCATGTTGGCAAACATAGTAGCATCCAGTTTCCCCACTAATTCCCTAATTCAGACTGGAAAATGATTGCTTAGAATGGAATGCTGGATTACATTTTAAATAAACTTGCTCTAAAATGAATATAATCTTTTGCTCCAAGTCCTTCGGCGATATGTAATTTAAATTTACCCATTTAATCAAGATAATCGCCAAGGATCTTGGTTAAAGCTACAATGTATTCTGAACAAAGAATACTGTGCCAGATGGTCCAAATTTGAATGCGAGTACTGTTACCCCCCCCCCCCCCCCCATTTGTCACTTGTACTTTTAGTGTTTTATAATTGACTAAATTGTTTAGAAGGATGTAGTGTTCTGTACGTTTATTGTGTCTAGAAACCAACCCAAACAATGCACAGCAACATGGGAAAGGTCTTTAAACCCTCTAATGTCATGTTTTGACTGCATGGTTCATTGCCTTGTGATGGGGGAAGAAATAAACTTTTCTAAAAACCTTGCAAACTCCCTTCTCTTACGGACCAATTTGAAAGAAGTCCAGAGCTTAGAATGCACTTTGCTAATGTTCACGTTCTGTCTACTATGGCTGCATTTCCTCAATTTGAATGGGAATATTTACTCAGTCTTTTTTCCCCCCATCAACAAAGTGATTGTAAATCAAAAAGACACCCCCTTTTTGTTTCATCAGTGCAAACAGAGTGAAACTGAGTGTAAGCTGAGACGCGTTAAAGCCTGCAAGCGCTTTCTTTTAGAAGTCTGCTTTTTCTCTGCATCACTGCCTTCAGTAACTAATTTAACTGTCAGAAATTAGTGAGAAGAGGGAAAACCCACGAGCATGAAGACATTCTCATTAAGTTGCTAATTTTTAACTCTTGATTACTGCTGCACCTTTAGGGTTAACAGATGACTGTTTTGCACCCCTCTTGAGTGAAAGAGTGCCGGTATGACCGCTCGGATTAGTCGAACGAGCCTAAATTACACATTTGCCATTTATTATTTTCTGAGTAAGTGACACTGATACACAGCTGTGGAGCAGAAAGCGTGGTACACCCTCTGTAAGCTCAGCACGCATAAACAACTCATCCACAATGAGTCAGTCTCTGTACGCTGTACTAGGCAAAGAAGATTTAATTTCAGTTAATGGGAATAATTACCTGAAAGGTTGCCGATTGCCGGGAGTGTGTCTCCAGTGTCAGAAACTTTCTGACATTACCATGCACTTATATCTTGTCATTTTTATTTTTTTAAATAAACCACTAGTGAGTTAATTTAACAGCTATTAATGCTACAAATACTAATCACATACAGTTTATTGATTATTGTTTTAACCGTTCCATAATTGATCAAATGGTCTTTGATTAATAATCAGTGTAACTGCACAGTTCAATGCTTTTTTGATAATTCTTTCTTTTTAACTCTGTTAATCACAAATATGTAAGTAGATTACAGTAGGTGTTGGTCAATAGAATTTTTCCGGTTTTGCCAACCGACTGTGAAGGTTGTCACCCGGAACGCGAGTGCAGCATAAGTAATTGGGGCCAAATTCCACAACCCTTGCTTTATGCAAAAAAAAAAAAAAAAAAGCATTCCAGAGTTCTGCTCAGCTGAGACTCATATAAAGCTTCTGCAGTCGCACTGAGGGAAATCATATCATGTCTATCTTTTAATGTTATAGTGTATTTAATGCAAATTTAACTTTTTTTATTTTCAAGTTAACCATATGGCTAGTTCCTGGTTAGCCATCCGGCTAATGCCGGTTGGCAATACACAGCTGTGTTGTCAGCATGTACAGTTATTGGCATCATATGCATGAACATTTCCTCTACACAGCAGTTGCCCATATGCACAGAAAAATCATGTAACGCTGTGTGTTTTAGGAATTTTTAACAATGAAATTATTTTAAACAATTGACATTTTTCATTTTTAATCTATCACATGAAATGCACAGGAAATCGACTGATCGCTGATTACAATCTATGATCGTTCCATCAATAATAGAGTCATTCCTTTCCAGATCAGTCATAGACATGTTCTGTGTTGCATTCCCTCAGGCTCTTGGTCTTGATGAAAAAATTACAGGACCCAGAGTATTTTGAGAAATCGCACCAAGTACAGTACTTAAAAAAATAGAAAATAAATAAATATGCTTATGCCTATATAAGCAGTTATACGTTTATTTACATGCAAGAAAAGCTCTTGCGTTTTGAAATCTCGCTGTCTCGCGGTCTCGCTGATGAATTGATGGTGCAGGACCACAAACATTCCGACAGCAGCTGTGTGATTATTAGACAGATTACTTAACTGAGTTTATTAGTATTGTTCATGTCTGTTTTGTTATGGCACTGAGAGGTCCAGCAGCTTTTTGTATGGGAAAATGATGCTTACCTTAGTGAGTTGTAGACAGCTTTAGGCAGAATAACTGGCTCTAACTAAGTCAACTAAGACTAACTTTAAACTGGTTCCTAAGTTCCAAAGAAGGGAACATAGTTTTTTCATGTAAATCTTTTGTAGTACAGTACAACATAGTATTATGTTATGAACAAATAGATACATATTATGGATGTTTTTTTTTTTTTGTTTTTTTAATGCATATAATATGTTACAGACATCAGCCTAACCTAACATTTTATTTCCAGATGCTAGCTAAAGGCCTCCAGTTTTGACATGTGTCAAGGCTGATGAGTGTAAAATAGAATACAAAGGGGTTCATCTGTAAAGTCTTCAGAGCTTTATCGTTACATTTTAACATGTTATGCTACATGGTGTCAAGCGTCTACTGTATGTACAGTACAGTACCTCATCTGCTCTTATGTTTTTAGACGCCAGCTACAGAACCAGTCAAAAGTTTGGACACATCTTCTAATAAAAATTTTTTTTTCTTTAGTGTTTTTATTTTCAACATTGTAGAACAAACAATACTGGAGATTTCAAAACTATGAAATAACACATGGAATTAGGTGATTCATTTATAACCATCAACAATAATCAATCTTTATTTAAATACATGAAGGCAATTCTGGAACAGTTCCTGCACGCACAGTATTGCCAAGTGAATTTGCAAACCCCATCAAGCACCATGATAACACTGGCTCTCATGGAAAAATGACCAAGAATGACCTCTGCTGCAGAGGAGAAGTTCGTTTAGAGTTACCAGCCTCAAAAAACAGGACCTCAGATTAGAGCCGTTATAAAGGCTTTATAGAGCATTAAGCAGATACATCTCAATGTCAACTGTTCAAAGGAAATAAGTGCATATTTTGGATGCCTTCAACATTTTCTTACCAATATAAAAGGAAATACAAATCAGACTATTGAATTAGAAGGTGTGTCGAAACTTGACTTGTAGTGTACATTAATAAAGTTGGATCACTACATAATTGTCTGACATGCCTACACACTCTCTTAACACTTAGTTACAAAGGACTGGGCACTCCAAGTGCTTATCTACAGTACAATAAGTACAGGCAGTGGATGTGTTATATTGTAAATTATAAAACATTCCTTTTGTTGAAATAAGCAAAATAGGTCTAATTATTCCAATTATACTGTATTAATTAAACCCAATTAGCCAATTAACAAATGACAGCTCTTTATAACAAAATACTTCGTACTCCTCTCTGGCGTGTTCCCTATTACAAATAGTTTTTATCGGCTTTTTAATTTATTTTTTATTTTTTTACTCCATAGAGCAGGGTTGCTATTTTATAAAAGACTGTGTTGGCAGATTTTATGTAATATATCCCTTGAGGTAACTCACTGATCCTCTGAAGAGAAATAAAAGTTTTATGTTATTGCCCCGGCAAATGAAAAAAAATCTCTGACATCAAGGATAAACATTATTTCCTATTAAGGAAGAGCATTGTCCCTTAGAAGTTCGAGTGCAGTTTTTTTTTTTGGTGCACATAATAAATATAAAAATATATATTTTTTGGTGCACATATTAAATATGGTATAGAACAAAAAGTAGAACAATTACAATGCAGATAGCATTGTGGCTTATTTGTTAGCACCTTCAGGGTCCAACTTCGATTTCCACCATTCCCATCGATTGTGTGCGTGGAGGTTAGGCTAATTGGTATA